>ARYC01017700.1:0-16083 GCA_000711775.1 Oxytricha trifallax
TTTATAATTCTTAACAAAGCAATTATTTTGTAACTTTTTCTCAATATAAATCGAATAAAGAAAATTATTTTAAGAATTGTTAATAAAAAGAGATTTAGGATTATAAATGGAGAAGAAAAGTTCCATAATCAAAGAATGATTTATTTGAAATTGATAAATATAGCTTGATAAGAACATTTTATTATTGGAAGAATTTAATTAATTATTCATATATTAGGAATAACATATTTATATTATTATAAGAAATGAATTCACTTATTTTAGTGCTTAAAGCTTTATTAAATTTAAACGATTTTATTGATACTAATTTCAATCACAATGATTATATTTTATTCCAGTTATTTTTGTTTAGAACCTATTTAAATTACATAAAGATTTCATTCTTTATTTTTTTATTTACATTATTTTCTTAAAAAGTTTTTATTTGTTTTAATTAAGAAAATAATAAATTTTTTATAGATATTAAAACTTAAGATATATTAATTTTGCATCTTTAATTAGAAATAAAGATCAGTATAAAACTTAGAATTTTTTCCACTTATCAATAATGTATCCAAGAAACAAAATAAATAAAATACGACTCCGGAAATAGTAATATTTGCCAATAAATGTTTGACGATTTGGTTGAAGGGAAGAGTTTGAAATTTATACTGCAAAAATTCTCAAAAATATTTGTAGATAGTGCAGACTTTTTCACTAAATTATTAGATTAAATGAAAAGCGAGAACAAAATTGAAGCTATTGTTCATATTGGCTTTTTATCTAAATACAAAGTCATACTAGAGAATTAACTTTACCCGCTATTGAAAAATTATGAAAACAGTGCAAAAGGTTAATTGTTTGAAGACACTAGATTAGATGAACTTGACTAATTAGATGGATTTAGTTTTTATAATTAGATATAGCATTAATTATACCAATTTAAATTATTGCTTATGAATAAATGAAAAAGATTTTACAACAAGGAAGACTTCTTACCATTCTATGAAAATAATCTAGAAAAATAAATACAAGAGTATATGAATGACTTAGAATTTAAAAATCTTTTAATTGATATAATGAAATCTATAAAGCATCTGCTCTTGCCGAATGCAATGTCAATTATTTAAACAAAAGATTTTTACAACATTTTGAATCCTTATTTTGGGAAAAATGGTGAAATAAGTGGGTATATTTAAAATTATGATGATTTATACAGTACTTATAAGCCTAAGGATTTCATAAATACTCAATAGCATCATATAGTTGTATTGTTATTGTAATAGTTTTGAGAAATTTTAAGAACATAAAAATGGAATAAGTTAATTATAACCTATTGAATGATGAATAATTATTTGTGTTAGTGAAATTTATTAATATCTATAAAAATCTCTTAAAGTAAAAAACTAAATTATTTCTTATATATATATATAAGCCACTCATTTCAACTATCTTTAATAATAAATATTTAATCAGTCATACTTAATATGACTAAAAATTATCAAGATTATTAAAGTAAAATTGCGAGAGAAAATATTATCTTATATTCGAAATGATAAATATTTATATATTTAACCGCTTCCTTAAAAATCATAATTTGTTTAGAAATAATATTAATTTTTTCTATAAAAAACAATTTTAAAATTAGAGACTATCAAATAAAAATAAACTATATTAATGTAAATATATTATCAAGTATAAGAGCTCTAGTAAATATTGGTAAAAATCACAAAATGCTCTCCTGAGGCGGGCAACATAATTTTTATAACAAAATTTTAAAAAATATTTTTCAAACTTATTAAAGATTATTATTAATTTATTTATTGGATTATGCAGAACATCTATCATGATTTCTGAGTATCTAATGAACCATATATTTATATCTTCACTACAAATTTATTATCATAAAATTATAAAAAAGAGAAATTAAAAATTGTAATATTAAATGATCTTTTTAATCTAAATTTATTGTATTTAACTATAAGAGTTCACTAATCGTCTTAATGATATCAAATTAAATACTCCATATACCATAAAAAGTTCAATTATTGATTAAAGAAATTTTAATTTGATATCATTAAGACGATTAGTGAACTCTTATAGTTAAATACAATAAATTTAGATTAAAAAGATCATTTAATATTACAATTTTTAATTTCTCTTTTTTATAATTTTATGATAATAAATTTGTAGTGAAGATATAAATATATGGTTCATTAGATACTCAGAAATCATGATAGATGTTCTGCATAATCCAATAAATAAATTAATAATAATCTTTAATAAGTTTGAAAAATATTTTTTTAAAATTTTGTTATAAAAATTATGTTGCCCGCCTCAGAACTCTACCCAAATGTTGACAAAAAATGATATTTCTTAGAAATATTTAAATTATACTAGTTTTTTGATTGTTTAAGTGTAATTAATCTACCATATTTAATTTATATTGTGTATCAAATATAGATACCTAATTCTTTGTTGTAGTTAGAAGCTAGTTTGTAAAAGTTAATAGTAAACAAATATAAAGGTGAATAGTGCTGAGGCTCTACTTCTTGACCTCGCAGCAGAAGCATAAAGATCGAGCCGTATAGTTGCTGCCATTTCGTCTTACTAGATCCGAATTAGTATGCTGTGGTTTTTATCAATTAAAGAAACAACATGACCCTATGATAATCCAAGCTATATTACCAGGTACAAATATCAGCAAATCTTAGGTTTCGACCCTCTCCACCCTATCAAAACTGAACAATAAACCAACCGTCTTGACATTATATCTGAAACTGCTTTATTATGAGTATATATTTTTTTTAAACTAAACTTAAACATATGCTTAAAATATATCTCATTTGTGTTTATTAGTAATTGTGATTATTACTACTTGTACTTTAAGTTGTAAGTCTTTAAAAGTATATATCAATATGCAAGTGAATTCCACCTTTAAATTCAATATTTACAGGAAGTTATAGTATTTCTATAATAAATTCCCTTAAATTGTTACTTAAAGTCTACTTGTTGCTTAATTTTAAATCTTTATTTTAAATTTGTAAAATTAAATTTAATTACATTAATTTACAATAGCAGCTGAGTTTTATAACTTAATATCGGCTGCTCAAGAGCTTGAGTATTTTATTGATATTGTAATGGAAATTAGACTTGATCCTGAAGTCAATCTTAGGGAATAACTTATGAAGCAAATATCCATGGGATTACTTTAGCTAATATAAAGGGTTTTAAATTAATATTCTTTTTATTTTATAATAAAAGTAAATTTTGCGAGATTACTTATTATATTTTTAATAATCATTAAGAAGTTGAAATAATTTGAGAATAATTTTACGCCTAAAAATAAAAATATAAGTGATTTGTATTATGGATGATATTTTTGATAAACTTAAATACTTAAGTAGTTAATCATAAATTATAGCTCATCAATCAATAGCTTAAAACAATAGAATAAAATCTATAATATTTTTAATTTTGATTGTTTTATTTTAAATTCCCATTAAATGGGTGAAGCGCCTGACAGAAATAACTTAATAGAATTTTAGAAAGTAATTGATCAATTTAAATTGAAGAGTTCCCAGGACATTAGAAATAAAATGATTGCTTACTATATTAATAAAGTATAATCGAATTGAGAGGATTTTTGAAATAACATACAATATATAAAATCAAAATTAAAAGATCAAATACTAACTGAAAATATTTCAAAAAGTGATGTAATTAATTAACTATTATAAATTAATCATAAATGGAATAATTACTTTTTTAATTGGTCCACTCCTGCGATTTGAGATTATTTTCTGGAGTGAAATTCGAGTTGTTGATGAACATGATATTAAAATCATCTTGATAATATCTTGTTTATTTCCTTTTTATGAAATTTTCTAATAACAAGTATAATTAAATGAGGAATAATAATGCTTAATGTAACTGGTATTTTATAAAACTAAATTAAGTTCTTAAAAAACTGTAAATTGAAGAATTTAAGGCGTGCATAATAAAAAAATAGTTAAAAGTATGAATGAAAAAAACAAATTATAAAAATATATAGCAAATTGAAAATATGTAGTATAAACAGTAGAAAATTGCTTGAGACTAATATATTTTAATATCATGTTCATCAACAACTCGAATTTCACTCCAGAAAATAATCTCAAATCGCAGGAGTGGACCAATTAAAAAAGTAATTATTCCATTTATGATTAATTTATAATAGTTAATTAATTACATCACTTTTTGAAATATTTTCAGTTAGTATTTGATCTTTTAATTTTGATTTTATATATTGTATGTTATTTCAAAAATCCTCTCAATTCGATTATACTTTATTAATATTAAAGCTTTAGTGGAATTAGGAAAGCTACAGGAAGCTTAGACTCTTTGCAAAGAATTTGCAATTGAAGATCTAAGGGGGGGTGTTTCCTGCCCCAACATCAAAAAATGACATTTTCAATAAACTTCTCAGATCTTTATAATCAATTATGATTTAGTTATTTTTAATTTAGTCTTCAAATATCATTTCTACATTGAGGATGAATTTCATTTTAATGAAAATCACATTAATTATATATATATAAAAAACAATTATATTAGCATTGTTTATAGTATATAAAAAAATAAAGAATAAATATAAACCTTGAAGATTACTTAATAGAAAAAGTTATTTAATATATGAGAATAGTAATTGAACTTGGGATATAAAATTTTCTCAAGTTATTATTGCTAAATAATAAAATTTGAATGTTAGAGCAGGAAACTTCTGTGAGGGCGGGGACAGGAAACTTCCTCCCCAAGATTTATATTAAAGAAAAGAGTTCTTTACAGATAATTATGTAGATATAGCCTTTGAATATTTCAAATTACTGAAAATACAAAATAGGTATTTGATAAAAATTGTTACAATTTCCAAAAATAAATAAATAATCTACAATTTATACACGCTATTTTATTACTAATTCTATTTAAATATATTAAAATGGCACTTATCTCGAAGTCAATGAAATTTTGAGATACGTGCCAAATAAATCTAATTAATCAATTATGTTCAAATTTAGTCTATAAAATTAAATTATGTTTTAAAATTATTAAAGTTCATAAAATTAACTAAATAGCAATTTATTATTATTTGAATATATTAATTCTTAAAACTAAAGCATTTCAAAATTCTTAGTATAAAATATTTATTTAATTTATCTATTAGGTATAATTAAAAAACTTATCATATGAACTTTAATAATTTTAAAACATAATTTCATTTAATAAACTAAATTTGAACATAAATGATTAATTAGATTTATTTGGCACGTATCTCTAAATTTCATTGACTTCGAGATACGTGCCATTTTAATATATTTAAATAGAATTAGTAATTAAATAGCGTGTATAAATTGTAGATTATTTATTTATTTCAGGAAATTGTAACAATTTTTATCAATTGACAAATTAATGAATTTATAACAAAAAAATCAATTTAAATTTTAAACTAGAAATTTTAACTTTACAGAAAGAAAAGACAACTATATTTACATAATTATAAATTCAAGGTTGAAATATTTAATCCTACTAATTAAAATAAGAATTATACTTTTATAATTAAATTTATTCCATTTTCTTTCAACTATAACCTAACAATATAATGAAGCAATTATTCTAGTAGAAGGATGGCTATAAAAGTATAGAGATTTATGCGGAGATTCTCATGAAATAACTCTCCGATTATATGGATTTCTGGGAGAACTTTTATTAGAAAGAAAAACAAATGAACAAGAGCAAATTTTAAATAATATTTTTTATTTGATATTAATATTTTATCATAAAGCTTTATTTATAGTAATTTAAATTAACAGATTGTATTAAGTATTAATTAATTATCTAACTTAGGCTAATGTTAATTTAAATTTGGGGTTCTAATTCAAGGAATAAATTATCTTACCAAGTACTCAAAAATTAACATACACACTTATACACATTTCTTAATGTTTTTAGAAAATCATAACATGGATTTTTAAAATTTTGTGATGCATTAATATTTATTTAAATGCTTTAATTATTTATAAGTTTATATGGTAGATACAATAAGAAACCACTTACCACCATATTTTTCAGTGAGACATTTTAATTAAGAAATCCTAAGTAACATTTACTCATCTGTTTTCTTAGGGACATTTGAAGAGGAAGCAGTCATTAATAGTATCAAGTACATATATTAAGAAATGGGATGTCTGTTTATTATTTATAAAAAATTTTAATAATTATAAAATTGAGTAATATCAATCATTTTATATTATTAAGAGTGCAAATATTTTTTTTAAAGTATGCTTGCTAAGTTTGTTATTAAATTTTTAGATTTAGAATATTTATTAATTTTTTAATTACAAACAAAGCCTGTCCCAAATTAAGAAATGATTAATGATTAAGAAAGAGATCATGGAAGTGATCGTAATTTAGAAATTGTTGAGCATTAAATTTATACAATTAAATATAATAAACTTAAATATGATCTAAATATAGAATTCTTAAAATCTCAAAGTATGTACGAGCTTCTACTTAGGTATCTAAAATCAATCGATATAGAGGATGATTCTTTGAAATTTACTCAATAAACGCATTTATTAGAAATTAATGAGAAGAGTGGTAGCCAGCCAAAAAAGGAGAAAACACTTAAAAAATCAATTATAAGTGCCCATAAAAAGATCATGGATTTTAAACAAAAATAATGAATATTGATTATTAGTTACTATTAAAATGATTTTAAGAATTTAACTTTTTCATTAAATAATGATCTGTAAATGTATATAAATTTAATTATTTGGTTTATAAGATATAATATGATAAATAATAAGTAAAATATAAGATATTAAGAATATAGTCGACATTAATAGGAATACTTGTATAATAAAATAGAAATTGAATATTTCAAACAGCTTTGTCATATTTCCATTCACCCTAATAAATACCTCCTTCAGCATGTCAAAATTATATTTAGTGTCTCATGAGCTCTGTCTGAGAAGTCTCCTTCCAAGTCTACAGCTACTCAAACCAACTAGGATCCCTAAAAATAAAAAGAATTTTTTAGTAATCACCATCATATCATCTCTATTGAAAGTATTCTTGTTAATCTTCATTGTATTCTTAATATCTTCTATTTTTTTAATTATTAATCATAAATATATTCAATTACTTTTCTAAATATATTTTTATAAAATTATAATTTTTTAAATGTTACTAATATTTGGTTTTTAATAATAAATCATTTTACTATTATAACTTAACTTAATTTAAAAATCTTTCATAAATATTCAGCTAACATTTCCATTTTACAAAATTATGACTTTAAATGAATCCATATAATTTCATAATTAAATAGGTAAGAATTTATATATAATATTTGTTGTTTTTTATCATAGAATTACAAATGCATAAATGGAAATATTCATTAATAAAATTTTATATAAATATTTATTACTTTTCAGGCTTTTTATTAAAAAAATAGAGTAATTTAAAATCTACCAAAGAAATGATATTGGAATATAATTTGGGGGGAAAGTTGCCTGCCCCATTACATTAAATTGTGTATTTTATCAATTCCCAAAAATCTCTCTATCATACTTTATGAAAGAATTTAAATATCGAATAACCTTCTTATCTTAATAAAGATTATAAATATCTTCATTCAATTTAATTTAATATTAAATTAATTCTTTGGTCTTGTATAATTTCTAATTTTTAATTTTAAACTCGGAAAATATTTGTGAAATAAATTGTTTAATATTTGAGCAGGACAAGGATTTTTAAGTGATTTATATTTTTCTTCTATGTTTTTACATTAAAATATATTTTGTTGTTTGGGGCAGGATACTTTACTCCTCTTTTTAATTTATATTTTTTATAAAGTAGGAAATAAATTATTAATACAAACTACATTTTTAAGTTTGGCTTGTGCGAATAAATAAAAATTAATTATTGATAAAATACAAATCGAAAAGTGAAAGATAAAAATTTAATAAATAAAATCATTGGAGATATTATTTTTAGATACAAACTATTATTAATTTTCATTAATTAAAATTTTTTGTCAAGGAAAAGGCAATTTTATTGTTGATTTATTATTTTGGCTATGAGGTAGTATCCTCCACCCCCTAAGGTATACTTTTTTTTCATAGTCGGATAGAGTTTTTGACGCTGAGTAATAGTAGCAGATGAACATGGAATGTGCGAGCAATAGTTTTCGGGCTATGGCTTCATCAAAGTCACTTTTATATATAAAAATCCTTATAAATTTTACAAAAATTTTCAAACTTTTTACAAAATTTAAGTTCTCTAAAATTAATCATTTTAGTAGTTTTTAACTATATTAACAAATTATATCTAATTTATTATAATTTTATAAAGTGAACTTTTATAGTCTTTATAAAAATCTTAAATGAAAGTTAAAATGATTTTTAAATCACTTTATAAAATTATAATAAATTAGATATAATTTGTTAATATAGTTAAAAACTGCTAAAATCGATTAATTTTAGAGAAATTAAATTTTGTGAAAAATTTGAAAATTTTTGTAAAATTTATAATGATTTTTATATATAAAAAGTGACTTTGATGAGGCCATAGCTCCAAAACTATTGCTCGCACATTCCATGTTCATCTGCAACTATTACTCAGCGTCAAAAACTCTATCCGACTATGAAAAAAAAGTATACCTTAGGGGGTGGAGGATACTACCTCATAGCCATTATTTTTTATGACCATTATATATAACAAGCCAGAAATGTATTAATATATTTAGCTCTATTAAAAAATAAATACGGTTTTTGACAACTTCAAAGTCATTAAGCAATATATTATAGAAATTAAGTTTTAGAGATATCTTCAATAAAATAGTATCGATTATATTAACCTATTGGATTTTAAAAATGGAAAATTAAAACTCAAGAAAGTAAGTTTGCACATTTAGTATATAAAACTCATATTATATTTGAATCTAAAATTTAAAAATATGATCAATTATCTTAATTAGTCTCTAAGAAATTTAAATTGATAAATTTTATTTTGAACAATTCTAGCTTTAATATTTTTTAATTTTATAGTTTAATAATATAGTGATGAAATATAATTGTAACTATAAGATAATCTTATTTAGGCATAAGATTTAAATATAATAATTAAACTATTTTTATTAAGTATTGAATATTTCAATATTAATTATCAATATCTAAATATTATTTTAAAAACTATAATAAATTATAGAAAATATAAAATAAAAAGATTATGCAAAATCTTTTTTTTTTCTTTGAATTTTTTAAGAATCAAGTATTAAATTATGATTAGAAATTCGAAACTATATTGAGAGTTCAATAAATTATTACATATCTCAGACTAGGGTTGATCGATACTTGAATAAGTGTCAATACAAAAACCAAGTGATCCTCTTATTTTTATTTCAAATTTCTTGGTAGTGTCAGCTGTATAAATTAAATACCAATTCAAATTTAAATGGGCTTAATACACTTAATTCTCAAGATTATGAAAACATTATGTAGTCTTAAAAAAGCAGCCGAAGCATAATAACTTATTCATTCGTAGTCAAACAATAGAACAGATCAAATTGCTTAGATTTACTGCTTATACTAAGGTATAGCACAACTTTAAATTTAGATTAAGTCAAACCAATACTGAAGTCTGCAGATATAGCAAAGCTATTACAAAATTTCTCCTATTCTAGGCTTCTCTACATTCTAGCTGTATAGTGTTTTCAATTCACCCTCTTGCAAACATCCAGCAAGAATATAAAAGTTCACTTGAGTTTCTTTTGATTACCTCTACAATCACCAGATGCATTATTTGTATATAGATTTAATGGACTTAATTAAGAGTAGCTGCAAGAGAGTGAACATAGATAAAACAACAGTTTGTGCTAAAGAAGAAAAAAAGAATATTTATAAATAAGTTTTAGATTTAAATGAATGAATAAGTTCACATATTAAATTAACCCAGAAAGCGATTTTCCTTCTATTCTTCTTTTGGCTTGCTTAGCCCTATATTTCTTCTCTTAGTGCTAGCATGTTCATTTCATCTGGTTTATAAACATCTTTATAAAGTTTCTTGCTCACTATGTAAATAATTTGCGACTTCCTCTCTCTATGAATATTTTCATACTCTTTCATCAAGAATATACCGGTTCCAGATCTCGCTTATTAGTATGCCTTTAATCTTTTAATGTTCTTTAGAAATAGAGTTGCGTTTCTTTTGAGCTTCTTTAATGATCTCCCTGAGATATAACTCTCTTAAAGTGCCAAGAACACCAAAGAAGAAGCTCATTTCCGGAAGCTCATAGTGAGCAATTAATTGTAATAAATAATACAAAGAATCTTGAGTGTTTATAGAAAATAATTTATAAATTCTATTTAGAATTTATTAAAACGTGTTTGGTAATTAAGCAATTTAACATATCAACCTAAATTAATATAATAACGAATATAGACTATTAAAATTAATTTTGACTTATTCTTTTATAATCAAAGAGCAATAATGTTTTGTAATTAAACGTTAATTTAAAATATTGAAATAGTTGTAGTATAATTAATTGTAGTTACTTAAAAAATAACATTTTCACTTATAAAAATTAATTAAATATGTCAAAAATACTAATATGTTTTTTTATAAACTGTATGTTCAGTTCTCAACCAAAATGATATTGAATGATTCTTAAACATTGCTATTAAATATTTATAAAATTCTCTAGCAATACATTAATTTATACATATTATGATGAGAGATATGTTATAAGTCGAAGGAAATTCGAAAAAATAATTGAATATTAAAAACAGAAAAAAAAGTTTTACTTGATAGGAAAATATAAAATTTAATTAATTCTAAATATGGGTTCGTGTATGAAAAAGTAGAGCATCACAAAAGTATTATATAATTAATTAATTTTAAAATTAAAATTAAATTAAAAGAAAATATTTATAGTTCCAACTTATAATAATATAATAAAAATATTTCTTCTTCATTTAAATCTACAATCCAGTTAATCAAGTTGGAATAGAGCAAAATATTGTAGGAATACATTTGATTTTATAAAAACAAATAATAATTAATCAATAAATATTTTAAATTCGTGGCAGTTAACTTTTTGAAACCTAGACAATATGGTACTTGTTCAATAGCGAATACAAAACTAGCTGGACTTTACAATTGGCGGTACCCCTCTATCGCACCGACTTTAATTTTGGGTGATTTGTTTAGTTAATTTTTTTTTCTAAATTAAACTCAAGTTATCTCACTTCATGGATGCGATAGAGGGGTACCGCCAATAGTAAAGTCCAGCTGATTTTGAATTCTCTTTCGAACAAGTACCATATTGTCTAGGTTTCCAGAAAGTTAACTGCCACGAATTTTAATGATTAATTATTTATTATTATTATTATTTTCCAAATTCAAATGTATTCCTACAATAGTTTAATTTAGTAAAATATGTGTGGATTGCCAAAAATAAGAATTTATAATCAATAATATATGAATGCTAATATATTTTAATTTATATAAATATACCTTATATTGGCTCTTATCTAAAAATCAATGAAATTTACAGGGTCTAGTCAATTTCATTGATTTTTAGATAAGTGCCAATATAAGGTATATTAATATAAATTAAAATATATTAGCATTCATATATTATTGATTATTAATTCTTATTTTTGGCAATCCACACATATTTTACTTATTCTAGGAAAATTTACATACTATATTTAGAGATCCATCTGGTTTAAAATAATAAAAGTGAATATAAAATTTCGAGTTTTTAATGAAGAAGATAAATCTTCAGCAAAAATATCATATTTTCCCAATTATTTTTCTTGATAGCTATAGCTTACTCAAATAATTTATTTGATCAAACTAATCAAATTTTGAATAAACAACGGCCTTTTAAGAAATCAAATTTAAATATTTACCATTTATTTAATTTTATAATTTACATTTTAAACAAGAATGATTAAGCAGCAGTGACATTTTATAATATTTAAGAAGCAACATTATCTTTATGTAAAAATGATGCAGTCACAATCTTAAACCAAATAAAAGAAACAATTTTACTTTAATTTTTAAATGATGAAAATTGTTTTAGGATTTTTACAATGATTGAGTATTGTTAAATTAAGTTATTAATAATTTTGTATTTATATTTTCGGGGTGAGAGTAGAAGTTTGTTCTCCCTTTGCAGTTTCAAGGCCTCCCTCCAACCTAGGTTTTCTGGCTACCTAACTGTCAAATTTACATTATTTGGTAATAAAATATTAGAAAAATATTGATCACTAAAAAATAAAATATATTAAACAACATTTTATATTATTTTTTCTGGTTTATATTTATTCTTCGTCTAATTATACAAAAGACAATTAAAATTAATTTTTTTATATAAATATGATTTTCATTAAAATTTGAAATCTTTAGCATGGTAGTAAAGTTATTGGATGATAAATTATAAATATTTTATATCATAAATTGATATTAAATATTTTGAGAAATAAATATAAAATATTTTATCTATAGTGTAGGAACCATCTTCCCTTAGACATATAATCTTTTGGGGTAGGAAACCCCCTCCCATATTTTAAATTAAGAAGATGAAAAAAGTGAAGATGATTTTTGTGAGCCAACTGAGATGCTTAATTTTTAAAATTAATATTAGTTCTATATCAATATTAATTTATTTTATTAGATGCCCTTAGTACATTAAAATGCAAATATTACTAAAAATAAATACATAACTTCAAATAACTAAGCATTCATTACTACAACTTATGATCAAAATACCAAATTTAATTTTGAATTATTCATTAAATGTTCACAAATCTAATATAAATATTTGTTCTCACCAAGGTACCCCCACTCCTAAACCGAGATATCCCCTACCTCGAATAAGAAGTCCCCCTAAATATCACATTTTATATGAAAAATCTCATTCTCAAGGACTGTATTGGCTTCCTTCATGAATTCTCAATCTCGTTGCAATATTTATTTATATTTATAAAATGACATAAATTTTTCAAAATTTTAATTTTTATTTTAATTGTTAATTTGATTTTACTTTAAACTTCGACAACTTGCACTACGCCCACCGACTTTTTGAGAGATATACTCCCTGAGGAAAATATATTTAAAATGAGACAATACGTAAATTGATTTTAATATTATTTCTATTTGTTATATTTAAACAAAATAATATCAATTTACTTATAAAAATCTTATTCATTTATATTTTATGATTATATGATTATTAATCTTGAAAGAATAATTTTTGAATAATTTTCTCGGTTAATTTTTATTTAAAAATCGAATGGAGATGATTTAGGTTGAAAACAATATTGTATTTTTTATAAATAACAATATCTGTAAGAGATCTTTTGTTGTTATTAAGTAATGTTGTCTCATTTAAATATATTTTCCTATGGGAATATATCTCTCAAAAAGGCGGTGGATGCAGTGCAAGTTGACGAAAGTTTAAAGTAACATCAAAATAACAATTAAAATAAAAATAATAATTTTGAAAAATTATGTCATTTTATATAAAAAATATTTCAACGAAAGTTGGTCCTTGAGAATGTGATTTTTCATACAAATTGGGGTATTTTAGGGGGACTATATTTTGAGTTAGGGGTGATCTCAGTTTATGGGTAAATAAATATTATTTATTATTGTCAAGATATAGAGAAAAAATTCATGTAAATATGTGAAAGTATGGGAGAGGGTGTTAACTGGATTAAAGTTATGTGTTCATTCTGAGAGGAAGTTTTTGCTAAAAAAATAGCTTCCTGCTTCCATTTGTAGTTTCCTGCCTCATACAATAAAATATGTAAGTTTTATAAATTTATATAGATAATTATTATCAATTAATTTTAATGTAAATCACATTAACTAGTTATAAAAATAATTAGCTTAACATTTTTTATATAAAATTTTACAAAATACTTATTAAATTATTGAATTATATTTATTAAAATAAGTTGTTTAATATCAGGCAATCCTAATCAAAATTTGTATTTTATTTTTCAAAATTATACTACCATTAGTTGTAAAATTGATGTTGGAGGGGAACCCCGCCCCAAATTTGTTTACTATTTGATTTAGTTTAGTTAGCTACCTAAAATGATATATAATATAATAAGTTTATATTTTATTAATATAGATAAAATAATCGTCAAATCAACTTACTCATATTAAGTAGTTTCCAATTTTATTAGGTAAAGCAATGACATATAATCAATAATGATGATATTATTTATTTGTGGGATACCTGTATCCCTCCCACTATTTTTTAAATGCAAAGATTCGAACAATAAACCAACCAAATTTGTGAAAAACATCACTAAAATAATAACTAAAAATGTTAAAGGAAACGCTCTTAGAAAATTATTAATTTTATGATAAAATAATAATTTTTCAAAAGACATTTTACCTTAGAGCGTTTCCTATACCATTTATAGTTATTATTTTAGTGATATTTTTCACAAATTTGGCAGGTGAGATAATTATTGTTATACTATTAGCATTAAAAATAATGTTAGGGAGGATTAATATAGAAGTACAAACCAATTATCTAAATTGAAAAATTTTCAACTAGTCTTAAAAATTTCTATAATTGTAGGAATATATTTGAATTTGGAAAATCAATTTAAATTAATAATTATAATTCGTGGCAGTTACCCATTGGAAACTTCGCCAATATGTTACTTTTTTGATAGAGAATTCAAAATAGCTGGATTTTATTATTGGTGGTACCCTCTATTTCATCCCTGAAGAGAGATGACTCGATTTGAATTTTTAAATTAAAATTAACCAAAAAAATCAACCAAAATTAAATTCATCTTATTTCGTCTCAGGGATGTAATAGAAGTTAATAAAGTCCAGCTAATTTTGAACTCCCAATTAAATAAAAGCAAGATCGTTTAAATTGGCCAACTTTAACTTTCACCATTTTAATTATTGATATATTAATTATTATTTGTTTTCCAAATACAAATGTATTCTTAAAATATTAAATTATATAAAGGAAATATTAAATTAAATTATTGTAGATTTTAATCAAAACAATTAATAAACTCCATTGACTGTGAAGGATTTACAATAAAATTACGTACTTTCTGAGGATGGTAAAGCACTTTATTTAAAGGGTATTGCAGAATTTTATCAATCTGACTTCAAAGATAATAATCACATAATGATTAAGAGATGGGATACTCCTTTACAGTTCTGAAAATATTTTTAATTGGCGATATTGAAAATTAAATTTATATATTTATAGATTTTAGAACCATGAATTTGGAATCCCAAATCTGTGAGGGTTTAATATAAATATTAAAATAAAATTTGATTAAAAATGATCAACATTTTTTGTTCATGGTATATTTAGAATATAAAATGTTTATTAATTAAATAGAACTCTGGGATTCATATTGTATTTTTGAAGGATCATCATGTGCTTTTATGATATATAGTAATTTTAATTTAATCTTTTAAACTAAGTCTCATTTGTTTTTTACTTCATCCAGTGATGATTTTTTTTTCTTTTCTGTTTTTCATGGTCTACTCTAATAATTTTTACTAAAGCTAATTGACCTGAAGATTCTATTTAAATAAATGGTTTTAGACAATATTTGAAAGGCAGAAGCTCCCTGAATTATATGACGATAAGAGAGAGAATCTGCTTGCTATAATTAACTATTTAAGAATGGGAAATTGCTTTTGATTCTTCTATATATTGCCATTTTTACTGCGTGCACTTTGGCATTTGTATGACAGATAAATTTAAATTTTAATCTTGACTTCAGATGTATCTGTAAAGATTTAAGAAATATATTTCCCTTTTTAATAAATAATAAATTATATATATATTTATATATTACTGCTATAAAATATTAATTTAACATTGATTTAGTGTTGTCATATTAGATTGGTGCTTATTAGATATTGGAATTTTACCTGAATCTGGTTGATAAAAATTATTAATTTAATATATTTAATATGGGAAAATTGCAAGAATATAATTCAAATTTAAATTATAAAATTTAAAACTACCTCTAATTTGCAATGGGTTTAAAT
>ARYC01017701.1:0-102454 GCA_000711775.1 Oxytricha trifallax
AATAAATAAATAATCTACAATTTATACACGCTATTTTATTACTAATTCTATTTAAATATATTAAAATGGCACTTATCTCGAAGTCAATGAAATTTTGAGATACGTGCCAAATAAATCTAATTAATCAATTATGTTCAAATTTAGTCTATAAAATTAAATTATGTTTTAAAATTATTAAAGTTCATAAAATTAACTAAATAGCAATTTATTATTATTTGAATATATTAATTCTTAAAACTAAAGCATTTCAAAATTCTTAGTATAAAATATTTATTTAATTTATCTATTAGGTATAATTAAAAAACTTATCATATGAACTTTAATAATTTTAAAACATAATTTCATTTAATAAACTAAATTTGAACATAAATGATTAATTAGATTTATTTGGCACGTATCTCTAAATTTCATTGACTTCGAGATACGTGCCATTTTAATATATTTAAATAGAATTAGTAATTAAATAGCGTGTATAAATTGTAGATTATTTATTTATTTCAGGAAATTGTAACAATTTTTATCAATTGACAAATTAATGAATTTATAACAAAAAAATCAATTTAAATTTTAAACTAGAAATTTTAACTTTACAGAAAGAAAAGACAACTATATTTACATAATTATAAATTCAAGGTTGAAATATTTAATCCTACTAATTAAAATAAGAATTATACTTTTATAATTAAATTTATTCCATTTTCTTTCAACTATAACCTAACAATATAATGAAGCAATTATTCTAGTAGAAGGATGGCTATAAAAGTATAGAGATTTATGCGGAGATTCTCATGAAATAACTCTCCGATTATATGGATTTCTGGGAGAACTTTTATTAGAAAGAAAAACAAATGAACAAGAGCAAATTTTAAATAATATTTTTTATTTGATATTAATATTTTATCATAAAGCTTTATTTATAGTAATTTAAATTAACAGATTGTATTAAGTATTAATTAATTATCTAACTTAGGCTAATGTTAATTTAAATTTGGGGTTCTAATTCAAGGAATAAATTATCTTACCAAGTACTCAAAAATTAACATACACACTTATACACATTTCTTAATGTTTTTAGAAAATCATAACATGGATTTTTAAAATTTTGTGATGCATTAATATTTATTTAAATGCTTTAATTATTTATAAGTTTATATGGTAGATACAATAAGAAACCACTTACCACCATATTTTTCAGTGAGACATTTTAATTAAGAAATCCTAAGTAACATTTACTCATCTGTTTTCTTAGGGACATTTGAAGAGGAAGCAGTCATTAATAGTATCAAGTACATATATTAAGAAATGGGATGTCTGTTTATTATTTATAAAAAATTTTAATAATTATAAAATTGAGTAATATCAATCATTTTATATTATTAAGAGTGCAAATATTTTTTTTAAAGTATGCTTGCTAAGTTTGTTATTAAATTTTTAGATTTAGAATATTTATTAATTTTTTAATTACAAACAAAGCCTGTCCCAAATTAAGAAATGATTAATGATTAAGAAAGAGATCATGGAAGTGATCGTAATTTAGAAATTGTTGAGCATTAAATTTATACAATTAAATATAATAAACTTAAATATGATCTAAATATAGAATTCTTAAAATCTCAAAGTATGTACGAGCTTCTACTTAGGTATCTAAAATCAATCGATATAGAGGATGATTCTTTGAAATTTACTCAATAAACGCATTTATTAGAAATTAATGAGAAGAGTGGTAGCCAGCCAAAAAAGGAGAAAACACTTAAAAAATCAATTATAAGTGCCCATAAAAAGATCATGGATTTTAAACAAAAATAATGAATATTGATTATTAGTTACTATTAAAATGATTTTAAGAATTTAACTTTTTCATTAAATAATGATCTGTAAATGTATATAAATTTAATTATTTGGTTTATAAGATATAATATGATAAATAATAAGTAAAATATAAGATATTAAGAATATAGTCGACATTAATAGGAATACTTGTATAATAAAATAGAAATTGAATATTTCAAACAGCTTTGTCATATTTCCATTCACCCTAATAAATACCTCCTTCAGCATGTCAAAATTATATTTAGTGTCTCATGAGCTCTGTCTGAGAAGTCTCCTTCCAAGTCTACAGCTACTCAAACCAACTAGGATCCCTAAAAATAAAAAGAATTTTTTAGTAATCACCATCATATCATCTCTATTGAAAGTATTCTTGTTAATCTTCATTGTATTCTTAATATCTTCTATTTTTTTAATTATTAATCATAAATATATTCAATTACTTTTCTAAATATATTTTTATAAAATTATAATTTTTTAAATGTTACTAATATTTGGTTTTTAATAATAAATCATTTTACTATTATAACTTAACTTAATTTAAAAATCTTTCATAAATATTCAGCTAACATTTCCATTTTACAAAATTATGACTTTAAATGAATCCATATAATTTCATAATTAAATAGGTAAGAATTTATATATAATATTTGTTGTTTTTTATCATAGAATTACAAATGCATAAATGGAAATATTCATTAATAAAATTTTATATAAATATTTATTACTTTTCAGGCTTTTTATTAAAAAAATAGAGTAATTTAAAATCTACCAAAGAAATGATATTGGAATATAATTTGGGGGGAAAGTTGCCTGCCCCATTACATTAAATTGTGTATTTTATCAATTCCCAAAAATCTCTCTATCATACTTTATGAAAGAATTTAAATATCGAATAACCTTCTTATCTTAATAAAGATTATAAATATCTTCATTCAATTTAATTTAATATTAAATTAATTCTTTGGTCTTGTATAATTTCTAATTTTTAATTTTAAACTCGGAAAATATTTGTGAAATAAATTGTTTAATATTTGAGCAGGACAAGGATTTTTAAGTGATTTATATTTTTCTTCTATGTTTTTACATTAAAATATATTTTGTTGTTTGGGGCAGGATACTTTACTCCTCTTTTTAATTTATATTTTTTATAAAGTAGGAAATAAATTATTAATACAAACTACATTTTTAAGTTTGGCTTGTGCGAATAAATAAAAATTAATTATTGATAAAATACAAATCGAAAAGTGAAAGATAAAAATTTAATAAATAAAATCATTGGAGATATTATTTTTAGATACAAACTATTATTAATTTTCATTAATTAAAATTTTTTGTCAAGGAAAAGGCAATTTTATTGTTGATTTATTATTTTGGCTATGAGGTAGTATCCTCCACCCCCTAAGGTATACTTTTTTTTCATAGTCGGATAGAGTTTTTGACGCTGAGTAATAGTAGCAGATGAACATGGAATGTGCGAGCAATAGTTTTCGGGCTATGGCTTCATCAAAGTCACTTTTATATATAAAAATCCTTATAAATTTTACAAAAATTTTCAAACTTTTTACAAAATTTAAGTTCTCTAAAATTAATCATTTTAGTAGTTTTTAATTATATTAACAAAATATATCTAATATATCATAATTTTATAAAGTGAACTTTTATAGTCTATATAAAAATCTTAAATGAAAGTTAAAATGATTTTTAAATCACTTTATAAAATTATAATAAATTAGATATAATTTGTTAATATAGTTAAAAAATGCCAAAATCATTAATTTTAGAGAAAATAAATTTGTGAAAAATTTGAAAATTTTTGAAAAATTTATAATGATTTTTATATATAAAAAGTGACTTTGATGAGGCCATAGCTCCAAAACTATTGCTCGCACATTCCATGTTCATCTGCAACTATTACTCAGCGTCAAAAACTCTATCCGACTATGAAAAAAAAGTATACCTTAGGGGGTGGAGGATACTACCTCATAGCCATTATTTTTTATGACCATTATATATAACAAGCCAGAAATGTATTAATATATTTAGCTCTATTAAAAAATAAATACGGTTTTTGACAACTTCAAAGTCATTAAGCAATATAATAGAAATTAAGTTTTAGAGATATCTTCAATAAAATAGTATCGATTATATTAACCTATTGGATTTTAAAAATGGAAAATTAAAACTCAAGAAAGTAAGTTTGCACATTTAGTATATAAAACTCATATTATATTTGAATCTAAAATTTAAAAATATGATCAATTATCTTAATTAGTCTCTAAGAAATTTAAATTGATAAATTTTATTTTGAACAATTCTAGCTTTAATATTTTTTAATTTTATAGTTTAATAATATAGTGATGAAATATAATTGTAACTATAAGATAATCTTATTTAGGCATAAGATTTAAATATAATAATTAAACTATTTTTATTAAGTATTGAATATTTCAATATTAATTATCAATATCTAAATATTATTTTAAAAACTATAATAAATTATAGAAAATATAAAATAAAAAGATTATGCAAAATCTTTTTTTTTTCTTTGAATTTTTTAAGAATCAAGTATTAAATTATGATTAGAAATTCGAAACTATATTGAGAGTTCAATAAATTATTACATATCTCAGACTAGGGTTGATCGATACTTGAATAAGTGTCAATACAAAAACCAAGTGATCCTCTTATTTTTATTTCAAATTTCTTGGTAGTGTCAGCTGTATAAATTAAATACCAATTCAAATTTAAATGGGCTTAATACACTTAATTCTCAAGATTATGAAAACATTATGTAGTCTTAAAAAAGCAGCCGAAGCATAATAACTTATTCATTCGTAGTCAAACAATAGAACAGATCAAATTGCTTAGATTTACTGCTTATACTAAGGTATAGCACAACTTTAAATTTAGATTAAGTCAAACCAATACTGAAGTCTGCAGATATAGCAAAGCTATTACAAAATTTCTCCTATTCTAGGCTTCTCTACATTCTAGCTGTATAGTGTTTTCAATTCACCCTCTTGCAAACATCCAGCAAGAATATAAAAGTTCACTTGAGTTTCTTTTGATTACCTCTACAATCACCAGATGCATTATTTGTATATAGATTTAATGGACTTAATTAAGAGTAGCTGCAAGAGAGTGAACATAGATAAAACAACAGTTTGTGCTAAAGAAGAAAAAAAGAATATTTATAAATAAGTTTTAGATTTAAATGAATGAATAAGTTCACATAGCAAATTAACCCAAAAAGCGATTTCCTTCTATTCTTCTTTTGCCTTGCTTAGCCCTATATTTCTTCTCGTAGTCTAGCATGTCATTTCATCTGGTTAATAAACACCTTCATAAAGTTTCTTGCACTATGTAAAAACTTGCGACCCCCCTCTCTAGAAAACATAACTCTTTCATCAAGAATATACCGGTTCCAGATCTCGCCTTTAGTATGCTTTAATCTTTTAATATCTTAGAAATAGAGTTGCGTTTCTTTTGAGCTTCTTTAATGATCTCCCTGAGATATAACTCTCTTAAAGTGCCAAGAACACCAAAGAAGAAGCTCATTTCCGGAAGCTCATAGTGAGCAATTAATTGTAATAAATAATACAAAGAATCTTGAGTGTTTATAGAAAATAATTTATAAATTCTATTTAGAATTTATTAAAACGTGTTTGGTAATTAAGCAATTTAACATATCAACCTAAATTAATATAATAACGAATATAGACTATTAAAATTAATTTTGACTTATTCTTTTATAATCAAAGAGCAATAATGTTTTGTAATTAAACGTTAATTTAAAATATTGAAATAGTTGTAGTATAATTAATTGTAGTTACTTAAAAAATAACATTTTCACTTATAAAAATTAATTAAATATGTCAAAAATACTAATATGTTTTTTTATAAACTGTATGTTCAGTTCTCAACCAAAATGATATTGAATGATTCTTAAACATTGCTATTAAATATTTATAAAATTCTCTAGCAATACATTAATTTATACATATTATGATGAGAGATATGTTATAAGTCGAAGGAAATTCGAAAAAATAATTGAATATTAAAAACAGAAAAAAAAGTTTTACTTGATAGGAAAATATAAAATTTAATTAATTCTAAATATGGGTTCGTGTATGAAAAAGTAGAGCATCACAAAAGTATTATATAATTAATTAATTTTAAAATTAAAATTAAATTAAAAGAAAATATTTATAGTTCCAACTTATAATAATATAATAAAAATATTTCTTCTTCATTTAAATCTACAATCCAGTTAATCAAGTTGGAATAGAGCAAAATATTGTAGGAATACATTTGATTTTATAAAAACAAATAATAATTAATCAATAAATATTTTAAATTCGTGGCAGTTAACTTTTTGAAACCTAGACAATATGGTACTTGTTCAATAGCGAATACAAAACTAGCTGGACTTTACAATTGGCGGTACCCCTCTATCGCACCGACTTTAATTTTGGGTGATTTGTTTAGTTAATTTTTTTTTCTAAATTAAACTCAAGTTATCTCACTTCATGGATGCGATAGAGGGGTACCGCCAATAGTAAAGTCCAGCTAATTTTGAATTATCTATCGAACAAGTACCATATTGTCAAGGTTTCCAGAAAGTTAACTGCCACGAATTATAATAATTTTAATTTATTTTTAATAATTTCCAAAATCAAATGTATTCCTACAATAGTTTAATTTAGTAAAATATGTGTGGATTGCCAAAAATAAGAATTTATAATCAATAATATATGAATGCTAATATATTTTAATTTATATAAATATACCTTATATTGGCTCTTATCTAAAAATCAATGAAATTTACAGGGTCTAGTCAATTTCATTGATTTTTAGATAAGTGCCAATATAAGGTATATTAATATAAATTAAAATATATTAGCATTCATATATTATTGATTATTAATTCTTATTTTTGGCAATCCACACATATTTTACTTATTCTAGGAAAATTTACATACTATATTTAGAGATCCATCTGGTTTAAAATAATAAAAGTGAATATAAAATTTCGAGTTTTTAATGAAGAAGATAAATCTTCAGCAAAAATATCATATTTTCCCAATTATTTTTCTTGATAGCTATAGCTTACTCAAATAATTTATTTGATCAAACTAATCAAATTTTGAATAAACAACGGCCTTTTAAGAAATCAAATTTAAATATTTACCATTTATTTAATTTTATAATTTACATTTTAAACAAGAATGATTAAGCAGCAGTGACATTTTATAATATTTAAGAAGCAACATTATCTTTATGTAAAAATGATGCAGTCACAATCTTAAACCAAATAAAAGAAACAATTTTACTTTAATTTTTAAATGATGAAAATTGTTTTAGGATTTTTACAATGATTGAGTATTGTTAAATTAAGTTATTAATAATTTTGTATTTATATTTTCGGGGTGAGAGTAGAAGTTTGTTCTCCCTTTGCAGTTTCAAGGCCTCCCTCCAACCTAGGTTTTCTGGCTACCTAACTGTCAAATTTACATTATTTGGTAATAAAATATTAGAAAAATATTGATCACTAAAAAATAAAATATATTAAACAACATTTTATATTATTTTTTCTGGTTTATATTTATTCTTCGTCTAATTATACAAAAGACAATTAAAATTAATTTTTTTATATAAATATGATTTTCATTAAAATTTGAAATCTTTAGCATGGTAGTAAAGTTATTGGATGATAAATTATAAATATTTTATATCATAAATTGATATTAAATATTTTGAGAAATAAATATAAAATATTTTATCTATAGTGTAGGAACCATCTTCCCTTAGACATATAATCTTTTGGGGTAGGAAACCCCCTCCCATATTTTAAATTAAGAAGATGAAAAAAGTGAAGATGATTTTTGTGAGCCAACTGAGATGCTTAATTTTTAAAATTAATATTAGTTCTATATCAATATTAATTTATTTTATTAGATGCCCTTAGTACATTAAAATGCAAATATTACTAAAAATAAATACATAACTTCAAATAACTAAGCATTCATTACTACAACTTATGATCAAAATACCAAATTTAATTTTGAATTATTCATTAAATGTTCACAAATCTAATATAAATATTTGTTCTCACCAAGGTACCCCCACTCCTAAACCGAGATATCCCCTACCTCGAATAAGAAGTCCCCCTAAATATCACATTTTTATGAAAAATCTCATTCTCAAGGACTGTATTGGCTTCCTTCATGAATTCTCAATCTCGTTGCAATATTTATTTATATTTATAAAATGACATAAATTTTTCAAAATTTTAATTTTTATTTTAATTGTTAATTTGATTTTACTTTAAACTTCGACAACTTGCACTACGCCCACCGACTTTTTGAGAGATATACTCCCTGAGGAAAATATATTTAAAATGAGACAATACGTAAATTGATTTTAATATTATTTCTATTTGTTATATTTAAACAAAATAATATCAATTTACTTATAAAAATCTTATTCATTTATATTTTATGATTATATGATTATTAATCTTGAAAGAATAATTTTTGAATAATTTTCTCGGTTAATTTTTATTTAAAAATCGAATGGAGATGATTTAGGTTGAAAACAATATTGTATTTTTTATAAATAACAATATCTGTAAGAGATCTTTTGTTGTTATTAAGTAATGTTGTCTCATTTAAATATATTTTCCTATGGGAATATATCTCTCAAAAAGGCGGTGGATGCAGTGCAAGTTGACGAAAGTTTAAAGTAACATCAAAATAACAATTAAAATAAAAATAATAATTTTGAAAATTATGTCATTTTATATAAAAAATATTTCAACGAAAGTTGGTCCTTGAGAATGTGATTTTTCATACAAATTGGGGTATTTTAGGGGGACTATATTTTGAGTTAGGGGTGATCTCAGTTTATGGGTAAATAAATATTATTTATTATTGTCAAGATATAGAGAAAAAATTCATGTAAATATGTGAAAGTATGGGAGAGGGTGTTAACTGGATTAAAGTTATGTGTTCATTCTGAGAGGAAGTTTTTGCTAAAAAAATAGCTTCCTGCTTCCATTTGTAGTTTCCTGCCTCATACAATAAAATATGTAAGTTTTATAAATTTATATAGATAATTATTATCAATTAATTTTAATGTAAATCACATTAACTAGTTATAAAAATAATTAGCTTAACATTTTTTATATAAAATTTTACAAAATACTTATTAAATTATTGAATTATATTTATTAAAATAAGTTGTTTAATATCAGGCAA
Organism: Oxytricha trifallax; assembly: GCA_000711775.1. Classification (NCBI taxonomy): domain Eukaryota; phylum Ciliophora; class Spirotrichea; order Sporadotrichida; family Oxytrichidae; genus Oxytricha; species Oxytricha trifallax. Next base: position 9,090 of record ARYC01017701.1, read on the forward strand.
TCCTAATCAAAATTTGTATTTTATTTTTCAAAATTATACTACCATTAGTTGTAAAATTGATGTTGGAGGGGAACCCCGCCCCAAATTTGTTTACTATTTGATTTAGTTTAGTTAGCTACCTAAAATGATATATAATATAATAAGTTTATATTTTATTAATATAGATAAAATAATCGTCAAATCAACTTACTCATATTAAGTAGTTTCCAATTTTATTAGGTAAAGCAATGACATATAATCAATAATGATGATATTATTTATTTGTGGGATACCTGTATCCCTCCCACTATTTTTTAAATGCAAAGATTCGAACAATAAACCAACCAAATTTGTGAAAAACATCACTAAAATAATAACTAAAAATGTTAAAGGAAACGCTCTTAGAAAATTATTAATTTTATGATAAAATAATAATTTTTCAAAAGACATTTTACCTTAGAGCGTTTCCTATACCATTTATAGTTATTATTTTAGTGATATTTTTCACAAATTTGGCAGGTGAGATAATTATTGTTATACTATTAGCATTAAAAATAATGTTAGGGAGGATTAATATAGAAGTACAAACCAATTATCTAAATTGAAAAATTTTCAACTAGTCTTAAAAATTTCTATAATTGTAGGAATATATTTGAATTTGGAAAATCAATTTAAATTAATAATTATAATTCGTGGCAGTTACCCATTGATGAATATGTTCTTTTTGATGTTTTGTTTTTTTGTGTACCCTTATTATCCCAGAAGAGAGATGACTCGATTTGAATTTTTAAATTAAAATTAACCAAAAAAATCAACCAAAATTAAATTCATCTTATTTCGTCTCAGGGATGTAATAGAAGTTAATAAAGTCCAGCTAATTTTGAACTCCCAATTAAATAAAAGCAAGATCGTTTAAATTGGCCAACTTTAACTTTCACCATTTTAATTATTGATATATTAATTATTATTTGTTTTCCAAATACAAATGTATTCTTAAAATATTAAATTATATAAAGGAAATATTAAATTAAATTATTGTAGATTTTAATCAAAACAATTAATAAACTCCATTGACTGTGAAGGATTTACAATAAAATTACGTACTTTCTGAGGATGGTAAAGCACTTTATTTAAAGGGTATTGCAGAATTTTATCAATCTGACTTCAAAGATAATAATCACATAATGATTAAGAGATGGGATACTCCTTTACAGTTCTGAAAATATTTTTAATTGGCGATATTGAAAATTAAATTTATATATTTATAGATTTTAGAACCATGAATTTGGAATCCCAAATCTGTGAGGGTTTAATATAAATATTAAAATAAAATTTGATTAAAAATGATCAACATTTTTTGTTCATGGTATATTTAGAATATAAAATGTTTATTAATTAAATAGAACTCTGGGATTCATATTGTATTTTTGAAGGATCATCATGTGCTTTTATGATATATAGTAATTTTAATTTAATCTTTTAAACTAAGTCTCATTTGTTTTTTACTTCATCCAGTGATGATTTTTTTTTCTTTTCTGTTTTTCATGGTCTACTCTAATAATTTTTACTAAAGCTAATTGACCTGAAGATTCTATTTAAATAAATGGTTTTAGACAATATTTGAAAGGCAGAAGCTCCCTGAATTATATGACGATAAGAGAGAGAATCTGCTTGCTATAATTAACTATTTAAGAATGGGAAATTGCTTTTGATTCTTCTATATATTGCCATTTTTACTGCGTGCACTTTGGCATTTGTATGACAGATAAATTTAAATTTTAATCTTGACTTCAGATGTATCTGTAAAGATTTAAGAAATATATTTCCCTTTTTAATAAATAATAAATTATATATATATTTATATATTACTGCTATAAAATATTAATTTAACATTGATTTAGTGTTGTCATATTAGATTGGTGCTTATTAGATATTGGAATTTTACCTGAATCTGGTTGATAAAAATTATTAATTTAATATATTAAGATGGGAAAATTGCAAGAATATAATTCAAATTTAAATATAAAATTAAAAACTACCTCTAATTTGCAATGCGTTTAAATATAAATGATATGTGTATCAAAATGTCTGTATTAAATGGCTGTTACTATGCAACAACTTCAATATAAAATTGGAAAGTTCGAATTCTGCTTTTGAATTTCTTTTATTTTTGTTTCAATGTAAATTCAAAACCCCAAAACCCCTTAGTGAGGTTTATAAGTGCTTTGATTTGTAGGGAATTTGTTAAGGGTGGGGTTATCAATAGGTTTTAATGTGAAATTTATAGTAAGTGTATTTAATGAGTATTGGTGTACTTAATTCAAACAAATTTTATCTACTAGTCTTTATTATATCTCTTGAACCTTACTCTCTATAGTGGCTCAAGTATGTCATCTAATGTTTTCCGAGGATAGTTAGGAGCTCTGACGATTATCATCTCTACTATGTTCTAATTTATTAGCATACATCTTCTTGGTTTATATGCTTCTAAGCCAAAAATATTGATCGTTTTTCATGTTTAGTACCAAAGTAAGACATACTTTCCATACCACTTTCTAATATTATTGCTGCTACTGCCCAAACATCCCATTAAACAGAACCATTAGCCCACTTCTCTCTTATCGGGAAGTACCCTGGAGTACCAAGTACCTGTGCTAAAGTAACAATCTCCTATCTTAAAGCTCTATTGAAATCGATAACCACTACTTCTAAAGGGCAAAGATTTAGCATAAAGTTTTCAGGCTTAAAATCTCTATGAACATATCCAAGTTCATGCAACTCCTTAACACCCTGAATCATATCTGAGAGTATATCGTTTAAATCATCAGGGTATCTATTGTGATATAGGTAGTCTCTCAGAGTCATCTCAAATTTCTTTAGCCTTAATGCGATGAAACCATAACTTAAAATAACACCATTTAGCTTAAGCAAATTCTTGCAGTCTTTTCTTTAGGCCTCTCTAAGTACCATGTATTCATTAGCAAACTCATTTAATACTGTTGGTTCTTAATAAGATAACTGAATGGATACACCTTGTATGCATACTCATAAACTACTATAAGCTTTGCTATTGCAGGCAGGTTTATATTCAAGTAATTTTATATTACAAGTGTTGAGATCAACTGCATTTAATGCAGGTATATTCATAGCCTTAGCTTAGAAGCATGCTAAAAAATTTTTACCTGCTGGCTGGTTCATCGCTTCTGTCTCTTGAGTCTCTCTTGCATCTCTCTTTATGACTCGAGAGTATTAGATTTTCTTTTTGCTCGAACTATTTTTTATATTAAATTATCCTGCATTAAAAATTCACTCAAATGATGCTTCTGCATATACTTCTTTACTTTTGCAGAATGTGTGTAAGACTTCATGAACGTTGTGCACTCGAAACCCCAAAACCCCTTAATGAGGTTTATAGGTGCTTTGATTTGTAGGGAATTTGTTATGGGTTGGGCTTATTAATAGGTTTTAATGTGAAATTTATAGTAAATGTATTTAATTTAATCACTCAAAATGTACTATTGGATCATGTGGAAGAGGTCTGTAGTTTATTCAACTTAACCACTATTCTATTTGCTCTATCATTATGTCAGATCTTGAGTTTGGTGTAATTATTACCTACTTTGCCATATATTTCATTGCTTGAGATACTCTTGTTTTATCTATAAATTGCTTTATTCTTTGCTTCGCATTCTTTTCACACCTTGTTGAGTAATAATCGTTGCGAAGGACATTCGCATTCTATTATTATTGCTGCTAAAGCCCACACATCCCACTAAAAGTCTCCATCTCTCCAGTCCTCTCTTTCTGGATAGTACCCTAGCGTTCCCATTACAGTTCCAAGCCTTGATACTTCCACTCTTTAAGCTCTGTTGAAATCGAATATTGCTACTCTTACAGGTGAGAAGTTTATCATTATATTTTCTGGCTTCAAATCTCTGTGAACAAACCCTAACTTATGAGCTCTTTAATACCTTATACGGTCTGAGTCGCTATTTATCCAAGTTACTTATGATTCCTTTGATCTGTTATGAAATCTCCTAGGGTCATTTCATAGAGTGGAAGTCTGAAAGCAACATGATCCTTGGCAAGCAGAACAGCATCTAGCTTGATTAAGTAACTACACTCTTTAAACTTTGCTTGAGTGAGTACTTGATACTCATTTGTAAACTCCATCTAATATTTATCATCACTTTAGAGGTAGTTGAGGGGATACACCTTGAATGCGTATTGATGATCATTGATAACTTTCTTATCAAAGGAGTCTTCTAATATTAGGTAGCTTTAAAGAGAAATATCTAGGTCAATTTAAGCAAGAACCGGTATTTTCTTGTATTGAATCTTGATCATAATTTTTGTTATTTCAAAGGTTAGTTGGTTGCGTGCCTTCCTAACGTACTCTAACTCTCTTGCTTATTCAGGCACTACGACCTTAGAATATTCCCTGATCGATTTTCTTTTGTTGAGAAGCTTCAACTCAACTTCATGCTTTTCAATTTCTATGTTTTTTTGTGAGCTTTTTTAAAAATGCCTCTTTAAGTCTCTTGTATGAGAGTACTGCTTATGGCACTCAAAGCAATCATACTTTCTATCAACTTTGTCATGCTTTAAGTATACAGTAGGCTTAGCTTCCTTAAGGACCTTCATATGCCTGTACCAGCTAGATTTAAGAATGAAGTCTCTTTCACACTTCTAACAAAAATATACTTCAACTTCCTCTGCTTACATTGAAATTTCATTTCAAACTTTCTCCTCCTCTCTGTATCCCACACACTTGTTTGCCATTTATTTTATATTATTAATTTCTATTTTAATAACAGAAACCTCAATTTATATCTCTGGTAATTCTTTATGAGGGTTCATCTCGCAGCTATCACACTTTTTATTGCTGCCAAAGGTAAGTCTTATTTAGTTTGATGGAAATGCTGTTGTTTTTCTTAAAATGTTAGCGCTCATATGTATATTTGAATTTAAAATTATAAAACTGCCTCTATAACTGAGAGCTTATATGAGAGGTTTGCGGGCATACAAGTTTCAAGGGAAGTTTTTAGAGTATTAGAGGAGAAAAATGAGCAGTAAGAGACGATCCAGCTCTAAATATGGGTGAGAAAGTGACCATTATTTCTATCAATAATAAGTTAATTACACCACGTACCGATTTTAGGAGGTGGACCTAATTAAGTACGTACTGCTTTAGGAGGTATTTTGTGATTTTATGATTAAATTTAGGGTGCTTCTAATTAAGTACTAGCATAAATTAATGCTCCTAATTAAGTACATACCAATTTATATTAAAAATATGGAACTATAATAGTAGAAATTGATATCTATCTATAAAGTTTGAAACCAGTTCTCAAAACCTTCTCCATATCCTTCTTAAAGATTGACCTCCTATAGGATGCCCATATTTAATAGTAAGTTTTACAGAGGTATATAATTGAAATCAATAAACTTAAATTTGAATATCATTTATTAGATATGTAAACTAGATGGAGTAATGAATGATGCAATGAAAAGAGTGCAAGCACAAGAATTGATTCAATGATTTAGAAGCAAGGAGGATTTGCATCGCTAACTGGTGCAGCAAGGTAATGAACTCATAGTAGCTAATCTTTATTATGTAGTTGATTTTTTCCTGCCAACGATAGAAGGTACTAAAATTTCATTTTTAAGAGCGATACTCTGCGAAGAAAAGAAAGCATTGAAAACTTAAAATGTAAAGTTTTTAGAGATTCCAAACTATCCAGAAATTTCAGTCACTAACTTATACGATGATGCTATGGATGACCCAGAGGTTTAGCAGTACCTGCCTGCCTACTAAGAAGCAGTAGTATAAACTACCTGAAAGAAACGATTCTTTGGCATACTTGCAACTATCAAAGGTGATTATTTGAAAGAAATTATTTAAGAATCTCATAAGAAAAGGTACAGCATCTCTTCAGAAGATAAAGACAAACAAGGGATCAAGATAAGTGAGAGCTGGCTATCAGAGCTGCAAAAGCACCATTATATTTCAAGTAAGATTTCAAGCTTAACTCTTTAGAAAAATCTGATACTGGCATCTTCTTGATGAAGGAAGAGAGCAAGCTTCACAGAGAGCGAAAGTCGCACACAAAGTATGAAGTTAGCAAGAGACTTTATTCAAATATTAGCCTCCAGAGTCAATGAACATAGATGCTGGAGCTGGCAGCAAGAGAAAAAACATAGGCCCAAGCAAGCCTTAAGAGGAAGAAAAGAAAGAGAACCCAGCTCCCTCTAAAGAATTTTAAATATGACTTATATATTCATAAACTTAACTACAAAAATTACTTATATACATTCACTCTCCCTTCATTAGCACACTTTTATGCCAACTAATTATCAACTCTCTTAGCTGAACTTTTTATAAAATCGACTGTATCAATAAGTAGGTCATGCATCAAGTGGTATAGCAGCAGTTTCTTATAATGACCTTTTAGTTTACCCCAGTAGATCTCAATTCTATTAAATTATGGACTATAAGGTAAGTAGAACACTGGCGTTATTCTAAGTTGTTCATAACTCTTCCTTGTTTCTTTAGTCTTATGATCATAAAGATTATCATCAAACAGTATAATCTTTTATTCAGGGTACTTCTATCTCTCAGCTGTTCAAAAAATTTTATATACTACTCTGTCTTAATAGAGCGAGGATGAATAACATAAGTTTCTAAACCAGAATCCTCAGTAATTCCTCCAAGAATTGCCATTGTTTATTCCTTGACTTTCTAGTCATATACTTCTATATTACTATGCCTCTTATACCAAGACTTCTAGATAAAGTGTTGAAGGTAACACAGCCTCGTCAGCATGCATAAACTTAATATTACTCTATTAGGCTCTCTGCATTTAATTATAAATATAATATAAGGTGTTGTTGTAAAATGGCAGAGTGAAATCAATCACTCTCTTGATACGATTCACACCTTTGTAAGAGATACCATTTCGTTTATAGATGTTAGCTAAAGACTAAGCAGAGAACTTCAACTCAGGGAATTGGCGATGAAACATAGTAGCTCGTTGGTCTAAAGAGAAGTGAGCACAATACTTCAAAGTTTTCTCATTAATAAGATAGTCAATATGATTCTATAGAAACTTTGACTACCTAGTAAGCTTAGAATTCAGCTACAATTGCTTAAATTATAGGGCTATAAGACAGTGGAAGCGAAAAGCAGACGGACTTCGCTTTAAAAGAAGCGCAATAGACTCATAGTTTAGTACTGGTTTGAATTATTCACTGTATATATCACATCCATAGCGCAGTTTAAACAATAATCTATATACTCTTCATCATAAATAGACCCAAAAACTTGCTATTTTAGTCTCGCATTTAATTAATAACCCCAACCCTAACAAATTCCCTACAAATCAAAGCACTTATAAACCTCATTAAGGGGTTTTGAGTGGACCAAAACCTTTCATCAACTTTATCATGCTTGAAATAAATCTTGGCTTTACCAGAGTGTACCTCTTTAAGGTGTCTCTTCAAGCTTTGTTCGTTGAGAAAAGATTCTAGCAGTCTTCACATTGATATGTTTCTATCTTTTCAATTTGTTGCTGTTCTTTTAGCTCCTCAACATATTCAATTTATATTTAAGTCCTATCTCTGCTCTACCCTTTTTATTTTAGACTTCAATTTTGAAGACCTCTGCTTCAAACTCAAGAGCTCTTAGCTCTATCTCCCTCTCAACATGAATAACTTCAGGCTTTACATTTTAGCCAAAGTTTAGCTATGATTATCCTAGAGACTGCTTTACGATTTAAGTTATCCGCTATGTTTAAATTCAAATTTAAATTTCTATTATAAAGCTTTAATAACCTCTCTAGTTATAATATTAATAATAATAATACGATCACATTGAGGTCTCTGGGGACCCCCGATCAAAAATATGTTTAATATATATAAGGGACTAGCTCTTTCAATCATAATTAGTCAGACTTATTCTCCGCAACGAGTTGTCCGGCCACAAGAGGGTTAAATTAGTAATATTCTCTCAAGTGGTCTTCATGAAGAACCCCTTATCTGTTTGTGAGTTCCATGACTTTTCCTGTTAGCTCTGCCATGAAGTTTATAATAGCTTGATGGCCGTCTTCTTCAATCAAATTAAAGATAATTCCCATGATGTATTCGAGCGATTGGAGAATTATAGGTCTGGAAATCCCTTCTGATTGGATCAGAATCTAATCCGTATATTCTCTAGTTATAGTTACTGTGTATAGGAGTTGGTACTGCAACAATAATGGTTGATTTTGAAGTATTAGAGATCATATTTATACTTAGTTTATAACTACAATTTTTCTAATTTCATGCTTAATATTTTTAATTTTGGTACCAACTTAGATAAAATTCAGGTTAGTACTGGTACCAATTAGGTTTCGAACCATTTTGGAACTTTTCCATTAAACCTCATTAGTTTAAAACTAGGTACTAATTAAGTTTTGGTACTATTAAATTGGTACCAATTAAAATTAAAAAGATTTAGTACCAGGACTAATTAAAATTAAACAAATTTAGTACTAATTTAATGGAACTAAATTGATAAAAATGGAGCTCCATCTCTGAAGTTTGTTACAGCTTCTGAAAACATTCTCCACGTATCTTTGCAGGGTTGACCTCCTATAAGATGCCCATAGTTAATAGTAAGATTTTAAACAATAGGATCCAGAAGTCAATAAATTATAATTTGAAATTCATTATAAGAAGAGGAACAAAGATGGAATCACTCAATGATCAAATGAAAAGAATCGAGGCTAAAAAAATGATCTCAAGATTCAGAAGCAAAGAAGATCTCTATCGATACCTAACAAAACATGGTAAAATAACTTGACGACTATAAACATAATAAACAGTTGGATTATTCCTTCCAACGATGGAAGGTACCAAAATTTCATTCTTGAAAGCAATACTCTGTGAAGAAAAGAAAGCTTTTAAAAACAAAGAGATTAAACTAATTGAAATTCCAAACTACCCTGAGATTTCAATCACTAATCTTTATGAGAATGCCAAGTAAGATGAGGAAGTAAAAGTTTACCTTCCAACCAAGAAACAACTCTCAAATAAACTACCACAGAGGAACTTCTTCTTTGGTGTTCTTGGTACAATAAAAGAAGAGTATCTCAGAGAAATAATTGAAGAAGCTCATAAGAAACGATATTCTATCTCTCCTGAAGACTAGAAGAAACAAGCATTCTAATAAGCTCAGCTTGGCTAAAGGAACTTAAGAAGCATCCTTATCTATCAAATAAGCTTGACATATAACTTTGTAGGAAAATCTGGCACTGGTATATATCTTATAAAAGAGCATGCTAAGGTTCATAGAGATAGAAACAGCAGACAATTCATCAAGTTAGCAAGAGACTCTATAAAGATGTTTAAAAGCCAGAACATATGAACATAGATGCAGGAGATGGCAGCAAAAGAAGAAACTTAGGCCCTGTCAAGCCTTAAGAAGAAGAAAAGAAAGAGAAGCCTAATCCTTTTTAGGGTCCATTAAATATGTGAACAAATTCATTCATTTAAGTTTAAAACTTATTATAAACATTAATTCTTCCTTTCCTTGCACATATCGTAGTCTTATCTTTATTCATTCACTTGCAACTATTTTTTATTAAGTCTACTGTATCGATTGGTAAATCATGCATTAGATGATACAGCAATAATTTCTTGTAGTAAGTCTTGATTTAACTCCAGTAGAATTCAATTCCATTAAATTATGGGCTATAAGGAACATTGTATACAGGAGTAATGTTTAACTCTTCATAAGCTTTCTTAGACTCCTTAGTCTTATGAACTGAGAGGTTGTCAACAAACAGGATGATCTCCTAATCGTTGTATTTATCTCTCAGCTTATGTAGGAACTCTATGTACTACTCTCGCTTAATAGAGCGAGGATGAATAACATAACTTTCTAAGCCAGAGTCTTCACTAATACCTGCTAAAATTGCATGGGTTACAACCTTTACTTTCTAATCGTAGACTTCTATATTATCATACTTCTTATACCAAGACTTATTAATAAAGGTGTTGAAGGTAAACACAGCTTCATCAGCGTGTATGAACTTGATGTTATTAGTAATAGCTCTCTGCATTTAATCATATATAAAGTTTAAATTATTACTATAAAATGGCACTGTAAAATCAATTACTCTCTTCACTCTGTTGACAGTCTTGAAAGTAATGCCATTTCTTCTATAAATATTAGCTATAGTCTAAGGAGAGATACGCATGTCAGGAAACTTGCGATGAAACATGACAGCTCGTTAGTCAAGAGGAAAGTTAGCCCATTACTTTAATGTATTAGAGTGACAGAGATAGTCAATATGGACCTGTGAGAACTTTTATTTTCGTTCTGGATGTTTTAGAGTACCAGAATTAAAATTCTTAACAGCTAACATGCAGTTATACCTAACAGTTGATTCACTCTTGCGTAGGAGTCTTGCTATGGCTGAATAATTCAGCTCTGGGTTGACTTAGTCTATATTAATACTTGTACCATACCTAAGCTTAAGCAGTAAATCTAAATATTACTCATCATAAATAGACCCTAAATTTCGCTAATTTCTATTTCTCATTTTGCAATTTGTCCTAATTTCTCTACTAACCCCAATAAGACCCCAACTATACCCTACAAATCAAAGCACTTATAAACCTCACTAAGGGGTTTTGGGGTTTTTATTGAAATCGAAATAAAAGAGAATTCAAAAGCAACATCAACTTTCCAACTTTTTGTTGAAGTTGATCCATTTCAAATTAGTGGCAGTTTTAAATTTTATAATTTAAATTTGAATTATATTCTTGCAATTTCCCATTTTGAATATACTATATTAATACCTGATAAGAGTTAAGGAAAAATGCTCATCATTATCTTAATTAATTTTTTGAATTATATATTAATGGTATGATGGCATAGTCTTTCATTGCTAATTAGATTATAGTTAATTGGCAGTAGTAGAAGTTAAGGGGTAGTAGTAATACTCGAAGAAGTTTTTCAAATTTATAATATAAATTCTTGATTAACTTGGGGAAATATAAATAGTAGATTCCAAATTTAGATAAGGGTCATAAAAAATTGGGTCTTCAGTTAATGAGTGGGTTTGATAATAGAATTTGAGTGTTTAGAATTTGATTGAGGTTTAGAGGTATTAAATAACTTAAGTTTGGTCATATAATTTATGGTGAAATTTATCTCTCAAATATAAATTTTTCTTAGCATTGATTAACTTCTATAATTCTTATGAAACTTTGAACATTAAAAGAGTGGATGGAGAACGAAAAAATTAATTAATTATGCTTTCAATCTTAGATTGATTGGAGAAAGATAATTTATTACCAACCTTTAATATTATCATTTAAGCTTAAAGCACAATCAAATTTAATTAATACTTATAAAAGATTTGGGGACGGGAGTTTCCTGCTCATAGATAAAATATATATTAATTTCTAAAATTCTTAATCATTAATTATCTAATTATTTATAATCTAGCTATTAATGTTTCTATCTTGATATTCAATTTAAATCATTATGAATATAACATTTATATTTTATTTATAACAATTAGTAAACATTGTAAATTTTATATAATAAAACTAAGAATATATAATCTTAGAACACATATATATTAGAGATAAAAATGGTTAGATATATGTATATCCTAATTAAAATTGGGATTTAAAAGTTTCAAATATTTATATTGCCAAATAAAATAAATTTTAAATGCCAGTGGCAGGAAATCTCCTCCAAAAGATTTTATAAGAAAAAATGTTTTTGTTTTGTAAGCATTTTCAAAGCAAAATTAGAATTTTAGAAGCATAAAATATTATTAAAAACCTTATAAAATAGTGATCAATTTTTTTTAATGCGAAATATAACAATCCACTGATTAGGAATTCTAGATTCATGGTTATGGAGAAAAAATGTACTTTCAATAACCCTTATGAATCTGGAGTAAAAATAAATTCCATTTCAGTCAGGGGGTTATCCAAGAGATGCATTTAACATTAAAATATTCTTTAGTTTTAACAATCGGAAATAGACAATTAATAGATGAATCAAGAAAGTTAATTGATTAACTATTTAAAAATGTACTCCAAATAATTTAAAATCCCAAATTCAAGCAAATTTAAAATATCTTAAAATTTAATTTTCTTTTTTAGAATTTAAAATTAAACCGCGTTGTTAGAATTTTACTTTGTAATAATCAAATAAATATTTTTTAATTTTATATAATATTTAATTAAATAATTTATAATCATTAGCTATAAATATTAACTGCAATTTGAATGATAATACTTATACTAGTTAAGTTAATAAAAATATACTTTATAACAACTAAATCTTTTAGTTTATAATACTAAAATGTGATTATTGTTAAACAAGTAATAAAAATTATTTTTCAGTAATATTAGTAAATCCCTCAATATTTATAATGATTCTTTTTACTAATAGTATTAATTAGATAGCAAGAGGAGGATAGTCTATAATATTCAAATTAGACTACGTTGGAATTGATGAAGTCGTGATAAAATAATCAGTTACTGATACTAATAATAATATTGATGAAGTAATTAAATAATCCATACTCACTAATTAATTGGCAGAGACTTAATAATTGAAATTACTGTAGTCCGATAAATTTATTGCTCAAGTAAAAGAAGAAATCATCGAATATGACTTTGACAATAATATCATTAAAAATTACCTAGTAATTGTCGAGAGAGCTAGATTCTCACTCTTTGATTTGCTAAAAATATGGAATACTAATTTACTTAAATTAATTAGAACTTTTTAAGTATATGTATATTTAGAAGAATAATCAAGAACTTTCAGATAGATTTTACGAATGCTATTCTCCAGAAAAATTAGCATATTATTTTTACTAAACCATTTAACTTATGGCCTATCTCCATTAAAGAGATATGTATTATGGAGATATGAAACCCCACAATCTGTTGGTATTTAAGGATTAGCTTATCAAAATTGGAGATTTAGGGACTACAATCAAGCTAGATCATAATATCTAAGAAGACGAAAAGTCTTATCTTATCAAAGGATTATCATTAGCCTATTAAGACTTGAAAACTTTTGACTAATTAAAGCATAAACTCCTTGATTGATTGATTTTTAGCAATTAAAGAAGACTTATATAATGGCTATATTAAAAACATTAATTCATTCAAGAAGGAACCTGACCAATTTTTTATCCAGCATAAAATTTTTTTTAATATTAAGGTTGTTTGAATGCCTGGACTCTATTTAAATTTTTCAAATATATTATAAAATTAGACTAAGTCTTAGTATACAAAGTTTATACAGAATTATTAAGATTAATTTATTTATAATTACTTTAAATAAACGAATTGTTGTGTGTTCAACTTAAGATGGCCTTCCCATCCCACCCTCCTGGTTGATCGAGATCCTCTCCCCTCCTCTCACCAACCCCCTAGAATTCTCCATTTTTATCAATTTTAACCGTAAGGTCCGAATGGATTTCCTTCATGACTTCTAGACATCACTGACATTTATAAGATTTAAACAATTTGAAAATGTCTTCTTTAAATATAAATTTCATGTATGATATTAATTTTTAATTATTGCAAGTTTTATTTTAGGTCGACTTTTTAATGTATCATCATTATAGAATAATAAAGTTATACACATTTCCATTATACATCATCCAATTTTTTTTTCTCATTTTATTGATTATCATAAACAATTCTTATATTTAAAAAAATTATACCTTAAATTATCTTAATTTGACATGATATCAAAAAGAAGTCTATTAAGATTTTTTTTCCTTCTAAATTTGTAATCAATATTCTGGTATCAATTATAAAAGAAATGATACTGAAAAAATTAAATGAATAGACTTTTTATGTTCTAAGATATCTTATTTATGATTTTAGTTAACTTGATTCGCATTTTATTTTTAATTGGTAATACATAAAAAACTTATGATCAGATAATATAAAATAAAATTATTTGTAATAATGCATTAAATAAAAAGGAAATAAATTTGGAGCCTGAGTATGATTGGATATTTTGGTGAAGTTTTGGAAGGGATCTCGGTAAACCATGAGTTGAGATAGGGGGTCTAGGGCGGAATAGTTTTGTTTTACGATCGTAATGTATTAGTTATCTAAATTAAAAATAGTATTAAACTTTATATATATATTTTTTATTAAATGTTATCTGAGTATTTTAAACGACGACGATGATGATGAAGAAAAGAAAAAATGGGTAAAAAGTGAAAATTAGAGGCTCATCTTGGCACTGTCAATACAACGTGCTTGGCCTAACTTAACGCTAAAAGCGCGTCATTATGCCAAAAAAAAGTAGGTACTACTGGCTCTCTTCTCCAAGTCCATATGCTTAAAGAAAAAAAGGGTAATATTTATCTAATTTAAAAATTCCATATTTAATATTAAAATTTAATAATCCTGTATTTAATACTCGGATAACATTACATTATATTACCTTGAGTTGAGAATGTTTTTATAATTAAGATATCCAATAAACTTTATTATTTTTTAATTTCTCTTAAAATCGACTCGACTATATTTTTTATTATTTAATTTTTTAAGATATTGTCTAACATTTAGTTTAACCTTAATTTTAAAGACATTTTTAATATAAAAATTTTGGGATTGTAAATGGAGAAAAAGAATTCCTTAATCAAAAATAGAGTTATTTAATATTGACAAGTATAGTTTGATAAGGACATTTGAATATAAGTAGAACAAATATAATTTAGAAATATCATTTCTTCAATTTTTATAATTAACATTAAAATTCAGTAGTTTACTTTAAGATTTTTTTTACAATAAAAAGATTTTCTTCTATTTGAGATGTTAATTGATTTAAATTACGATTACAATGATTTCTTTAATAATTTTTTATATAAGTAATATAATTATTATTATATATTCAAAATGATTTAAATATTTTGATTTTTAATTAAAATTTAAAATGAATAAAATTAAAAGAAATTTATTTTCTCAAATATTAATCTATTAAACAATGATGTCTCTTAGAAACAAAAAAACTAGAATGTGAAAGTGAAAATAGCAATATTTGCTAATAAATGCTTGATGACCTTGTCCAAAAACTAGATTTGAAAGTGATCCTCCAAAAGTATTCAAAATTAATAGCTGATAGCCCAACCTTCATTAAAAATCTCTAAGAACAAATGAAATAAGAAAACAAAATTGAAGCTATTGTGCATATCAGCTTTCTGTCTAAATATAAACTCTTATTAGAAAACTTACTTTAAACACTGTTGAGGAATTATAAAGTTACTACATAAGGGTCATTAGAAGAAACTAGAATAAATGAACTTGACTAATTAAATGGATTTTACATTTTATTTAATTAAAATTCTATAGGGCAATTATAAATGCTTAAATTATAGTTAGGGATTAATAAAGATAGATATAAGATTGAAAATATTTTAAGTTAATAAGATCTAATATTTTTAATAATAATTAAACTTATAATGTAATTTGTTGAAATTATTTTGCTTTAATAGTCAGACATCTAATTAAATTCTTTAAATTCTTTAAAATATACTTTTTTTCTCTCAATTAATCTTTATAAACTTATATAGGTTAAAAAGATTTGTGAAATATTTTAGCTGATTTTATTCCCGAATTATTTAACAATTATTAAAAGTAGTATTAGTCAAAATAATATTTTTTCCTCTATAACTTGAATAATAATGCTAAGTTGGAATTAACGAAAAGTTAAATATATTGAATGAAAGAGTTTATCAATTATATTCAACTGATATAATATAAATTGATATATTAAATTAATAACGCTAAAACAATATATATATGAGAAATTTGATGATATCTTTTGGTAGATAACTTTAAAAATCTTAAAATATAATTTTTTATTAGGAAAAAGTATTTTACCAGATGGAAGACTTTTTAAGCTAAAAAGATTTGAATTTAAAGATACAAGCATAGGAATAAATGAATGACTTTGATTTTCAAAATTGTTTAATAGACATAATGAAATCCTTAAAACACTTGCTTTTGCCTAATGGAATGTCAGTTATTCATACAAAAGATTTCTACAACACTTTCTATCCCTATTTTGGATAAAATAGCAAAGCTGCTAGGTATATTGAAAAGTATGATGATAAGTAGAGTGATTGAATATTTTTAAATTACAGATTGAAGTTTAGTATTTCTTCAAAATTATAGGGATTTATTTTCAAATAATAATATATTGTAATCCTTAGGGGACATAATAAATTACAATGCTAATTCTTGAATAAAAATCATCTTTCTCCTAATTCAAATCCTGTCTATAAGTAATAAAATTTATTATTTTCTACCTCATATTTCTAAGACTATTGTATCTCATCTTTTCTTTGAGATAATATATTATATAAGTTAATTAGCATCTCTTTCATCATAGGATCTAATCTATTTATTTTATGATAATTCCCATGACACTTTTTATTTATGATATCTAAAGAATGCTAGAATTTTATGAATTTATTTTTTAATATTATATCTACCCTTAGGAACTATTATATGAGAGGGAGTTTTTTTTAAAAATTATTAATTTTTAATTATTATATTTTTAGTGATTTGATAGAAAATATGGATTTCATAAAGCATCACTAGAATGAATTAATCGTATTGATAAAATGTTTTTAAAAGAAAAATTATTTAATTTATTAATTATTTAAAAAATGAAAATTATATTTGAATTGAAAATTCTATTCATTTTAATTGAAAAGAATTATTATTTAGAGTTTATAATTCTTTATAAATTCGGCTAAGGGATCAAACACCCGATTTTATGTAGTATGATAGACTTTTTGACACTGAGTAAAGATAAATTGAGTGTTTACGATTAATAGTTTTTGAACTACTGTCTCATTTAAAAAAAAATTGTAAATGAAATTTTAGTAATAAATTGGGAACAAATTTTGAATTTTTGAAAAATCATATTTTTTCACAAAATACAAAGTTGTTAGTTTTACGCTGATTTTTTGAAAATTTTTATTATTTTATAAAATTAATAAATTTATGTTTTGATTAATTAATTGGCACATTAATTTTAAAAGAAATTTGTAGAAAATTAATAGAAACATATATTCTTTAATTTGTTATAATGAAAAAAATTTTCATAAAATTTGTGTATAGCTAACAATTATTAATTTTGTGAAAAAAATGATTTTTAAAAATTCAGAATATTTTTCATTTTTTACTAAAATTTTAACTAGAACTTTTTTATTTAAATGAGGCCCGTAAATTAAAAACTATTAATTGTACACACACAATTTATCTATACTCAGAGACTACGGGAAAAAATACACATTTTGGGGGGAAGTGTTTGATCCCATATCAGAATACTTTAAAACTCGTAATTACTAAAATTAATTTTAAGTTTTTAATAAAAAATAAAATTAAAACTCAAAAAATTTAGAAAAAACAATTTAATAGCATTAAGACTTTAATAAATTGTAATAATATCATTTAATATTAGATTTAAAATTACTATTTAAAATAATTAACTTAAAAAATTATTTGATTTGCTAAATTCTATCAGGATTTGTAATTTTTATATTCATTCAAGGAAATATATAGCGTATACAAATAGTATTTTATCATAAAAAATATAAATATTTTAATGCGAGGTTACAAAAATGATTTAATAATATTTCTTAGTATATTTTCTATCGTTTTAGTAATTGTGTATTAATGTTTGAATAAATTATTTTATACTTTATATTAGATTATTTATGATTTTAGATTCATTCAGCATAAATCTAAACGGTTCAATTTTAAATTTAATTTTTATTCTTAAAATAGTAATCAAATATTTTTGATTAAAAAAGAATTTGGTTAATAATGAATAAATTTAGATTAATTATTTTGTTTTAATAAAGGGAATTATAAATAAGTAACCATTAATTATTATTAATAGATTTTAATACAATTGATGAAGCTGTGCACTCACATGAAAGGCTTGTTGAAAAAGAAATCTATAAATAATGTTTTGTTGTAGTAATTGTAAAAATTGCACTATCAAAAGATAGATAGATAGTTCATTAAATTACAGTGAAGTGATAATCAAATGCAATAAAACGTCTTTAAGAAAATAAATTTTCCGTTATTTTTGTTCGCAACTAATAAATTTATTATTTTAATTCAATTGATAATTGATAAAATTCATAATTAGTTTTAAATTTTCATGATAAACTTTAATTTTCCTGTTTAATAATAAATTAAATTATCATTTTAAAATATTGACTGAATTTTATAGCTTAACTCAGTCTGTATAGAAAATCTTGAATCTATATGATATAGTTGACCAAATTATAAATACTAAAGACAGAGGTATGGTGAGAGAATAATTAATAAAGCAAATTTTGATGAGGAAATTACAACAAATAATAAGGAGTTCATATGAAAAATCTATATTTATTATTTATAAATAAAATTTAATATTTTATTAGTAAATTATTGATCAATAAATTATTTTAGATGATTATATTTTAACTGTAGTTGAATTAAAAAAGCATTTACATTGAAATTTGGTAATTAATTTTTCATTTTATTAAAATAATTAATTTCTATATCTTAATTTTACTCAATCTTCAAATTAGTTTGTATAATAAATTATATTCCTAAAAATATAAAGTAATTTTTAAAAATTTTATCATTTCTATAGAATAAAAATTTAGAGCGGTTGGTTTCATGAAGGAGTAGATATTTCACATAATGTACTTAATATTATTACTAAAATTCTGATACGTTGAATTTAATAATTTAATTTATCATGAGACATCAACGACGATCTTCAAGAATCTATTTAGGTACTATATTTCATTTTTATATACAAAAAATAGCATTATATTGATTTAAAAATGAAAAATATTCGGAAAATTATTAAATAATTGTAGAATTTTTTATAAAAAATAAATTAATTTTGTCTCCTTAAATTATACTTAAAAATGAAAATAAATTGATTAATACTAAATCCTTAAGAGCAAGTAATTTAAGCAGACAAAATTAATTTATTTTTTTATAAAAAATTCTACAATTATTTAATATTCTTCCGAATATTTTTCATTTTTAAATCAATATAATGCTATTTTTTGTATATTAAAATGAAATATAGTACCTAAATAGATTCTTGAAGATCGTCGTTGATGTCTCATGATAAATTAAATTATTAAATTCAACGTATCAGAATTTTAGTAATATTATTAAGTTCATTATGTGAAATATCTGTTCTCTCAAGTATGAAACTACCAGAAATTTGAGAAAACTATTTATTTAAAAATTATTTAGAGAGTTAACTCCCTTTAAAAAAACATACGAGGAAAATAATATTAAAGTTCAAATGAGTTAAAAAGCTTTATTGATCATTTTAAGCTAGAAATTAATTCGGATATTAGAAATATGTTTATTGCAGATTATATTCAGAAAAAATCATAAAATTTGAATAATTTCAGAAATAAATATTGAATCATTATTGAACTATATGATATAATTATCGATAAAATACGTAACAAATAGGTAAATTAGTATATTCTAAAAAATCAAAAAGTTTTTTTATTTTCTCAACTGTAATGTTTTAAATATATTCTAATTTAACTTTGAATAACTGCTAAGATCTAAACGACATACATCTGTGCATAAATATAACCCTATTTTAATTTTCTCTTTATTTCTTTTCACTTGAAGACCCAGTGCTTATAAAGATCCTAATATATATGCATAGCTAGCTAACTTACAAACCTGTGAAAATGCTCTGATTTTTCTACTAAACTCTCTCTAACTGCCTCATCAAAGCCAGTTGCCAAGTACGCAATGTTGTTGCCGACATCCTCCTCAATCTTACTAACCCATTCTTTGCTGTGTGATGAGTTTTATCAAACAAGTCATAGTATGATCGTAAGAAAATCTCCAATGGTTATTGGGACTGATAGATTATTATGAGCGATTCTAGTTTCAGGCGTAGTAATAAGACCTGAGAGATCTGCGCTATATTCGAGAATTATATATAAATTCTCATAGCAATCTAGCATCTGCTTGGCTTTCTCAAGGTCTGCTACTTCTTCCTATGATATATATTTTAGGTGATGTTCCAGTTCTTATTCATGATGCAAAGATCGAGTTTAGGTCTGGTGAATAAACTGTCTTGCTACTCCCAATTGTGTTCAAGAAATTGAGAGATTTAACGCTGCACAATGTCGTATTGCAGCACTTCAATTCTTGAGGTAGCCCCTATTTTTTCATGTTAGAATTAATGCAATTTATTTATTGTGATTTACAATGAATTGATGATTGATAGAGAATAGATCTAATACTTACAAAGAATGAATTATCTTAAAATGCTTCTGATGACATTTGCTGGGGATATTTCTACAGAAGTGAGGCTTAATTCAGCTGCCTAGTGATCCACTGAAGAAGAGATTCCTTTTATCAAACTTATTAATTTTAATTATATCTTAAATTAGAATATATTAAAAACATTACAGTTGAAATATTTAAAAAACTTTTTGATTTTTGAGAATATACTAATTTACCTATTTGTTACGTATTTTATCGATATTTAACTAGAAAAAAATTATAAGATAAAAAGTATATCTAGAAGTAGAATCTCCTAAATGATCCTCACAAATTTAGCGAAATTATAAACTATTCAAAACCCGAAAAAACTAAAATGATGTTTATAAATGCTATGATTTATAGGGTATAGTTGAGATCTTATTGGGTTAGTAGAGAAAACGAAGGCTTTATTTGAATTTAATGTGTATTTAGTGATAATTAAATATAATTGAAACGAATTTTACTTGATTGTCTAGGATTTACCTCTGGAATCTTGCTCTCTCAAGTTGCAAAAGTCTGTCATTTAATATTTACCTTAGCAGGGAATACTGATTATTATCATCTCTACTATCCTTTTTATTTCCTTGCATAAATTCTCTTACTTGATATGCTTCTAACTATTTGATTATTTTTCAAACTTTAATCCAAAGTAAGCCATACTTTCCATTTCATTCTATAATATAATAGCTCCATTTGCTCATACATTCCACTAGACAAAGCCAACAGTCGATTTCTCTCTGATTGGGAAGTATCAAGGTGCTCCAAGAACCTTAGCTAAGGTTTCTATCTCTTATAATGCTATATTGAAATCTATAACAACTACTTTAAAAGGGCAGAGGTTTATCAACAAATTTTCAGGCTTCAAATATCTTTGTATAAATCCAAGTTCATGCAACTC
Organism: Oxytricha trifallax; assembly: GCA_000711775.1. Classification (NCBI taxonomy): domain Eukaryota; phylum Ciliophora; class Spirotrichea; order Sporadotrichida; family Oxytrichidae; genus Oxytricha; species Oxytricha trifallax. The sequence goes on from ARYC01017701.1 coordinate 30,340, forward strand.
TGATACCCTTATTCATATCTGATAGTTAATCATTTTCATATCTGATAGTTAATCATTCAAATCATCTGGTTATCAGTTATGATTTAGATAATCTCTAAGAGTCATTTCATATCTCTTTAAGATTTAATGCGATAGAATCGTAGCTTACAATAACACAATTTAGCTTTAGCAAGTTCTTTGCAATCTCTTCTTTTCTTTTTGCCTCTCTAAGAATCATTTATTCGTTAGCAAACTCATTTTAGTACTGTTCATTCTTAATGAGATAGCTAAAATGATACACATTGTTGGCATAATCATCAATTATAATGAGTTTTGATTTTGCAGCACGCGCTAATTTACAAATGTTTATCAATACAACTGCTAATATCAATTGCATTAAATGCAAGTATGTTCATTCCTTTCGCTTAGAAGCATGCTAAAATAGTGTTGCTTACCGGTTGATATATCAATTTCTTCAGTTTCTATCTTTTGAGACTTTCCTGTTACTCTCTTTAACTCAATAGTATTAGACTTTCTCTTAGCTTGTATAAATTTTAAGTTTCTTTATCTTGAATCAAGATCTCGCTTAAGTGATGCTTTTGAATGTGTTTCTTCACTTTTGCTGAATGGTTGTAGAACTTCACACTAAAAAGTTGGTCATTAATATCTGGCATCAACTTAATCGTGCTTGAAATTTATCTTAGATCTCCCTGTGTGTATTTCTTTGATGTGCCTCTTCAAGCTAGAATCAGTTGAGAAGAAATTTTAGCAGTCTTTACAATTATTTTTTTTTAATTTTTTCAATTAATTGGTTGCTGCTCCTTTCTTCCTCAATTAATTCAAATTATGTTTAAACTCCCATCTTACTCTATTTCTTGTTTTAAACTTAAATTTTAAAAACCTCTGCTTCAAACTCTAGAGCTCTTAGCTCAATCTCCTTTTCAATTCAGATTACTTCTGGTTTCTTGATGACCTAAAGTTGAGCTATTATTATCCTGTTCTAAGAGAAACTGCTTTGCAATTCGAGATAATCGCCGTGTATAAATTTAAATTTTAATTAATAAGCTCTAATAACCTCTCTGCCTGTATTAATTTTTATAGGAGTTGGCACTGCAACAACAATAATTGATTTTTTCATCATATTTATACTAAGTAAAAATTTTCTAATATCATGCTTAATATTTTAAATTTTGGTACCAGTTGAGAAAGTAGATTTGTACTCGAACAAATTAAGTTTTGAACAATTTTTGAACTTTTCCATCAAAACATAATTAGTTTAAAATTAGATACAGCTTAAGTTTTGGTACTATTAAATTAGTACCTATTAAATTTAAATTGATTTAGTACCAGTAACAATTAAATTTAAACAAATTTAATGCTAATTTAAATGAACTAAATTGATAAATGGAGCTCTATCTCTTGAGTTTGTTACAGCTTGTGCATAATTTCTACACATATCTTTGCAAAGTTGACCTCCTATGAGATGCCCACATTTAATAGTCAAATTTGAAACAATTAAATCTAGAAGTCTATAAATTCTAACTTGAAATTCATTAATAGATATAGAAGAGGAAAAAAGATGGAATCAATCAATGATGAAATGAAAAGAGTTGAGGCTCAAGAAATGACATCAAGATTCAAAGATCTCTATCGATACCTAACTTTACTTGGTAAAATAGCTTCATAGCTATAATACTTATTATACAGTTGGTTTATTCCTTCCAACGATAGAATATACCAAATTTTATTTTTTATAGCAATATTTTATGAGGAGAAGAAAGCTTTTTAAAATAAAGAGATTAAACTAACAGAAATTTCCAACTACACTGAGATTTAAATCACTAATCTTTATGAGGATGCCGTATAAGATGAAGAGCTGGCAGTTTATCTTACTATCAAGAAAAAAACTCTCTAACAAACTTTCAGAAAGGAGCTTTTTCTTTGGTGTTCTTGGCCTTTTAAGAGAGATTTATCTAAGAGAGATCATTGAATAAGCTCACAAGAAATGCTACTCTATTTCTCCAGAAGATTAAAAGAAGCATGGCATACTTATAAGCGAGGCTTGGCTTGAAGTGCTAAAGAAGTATCCTTGCTTCTTTAGTAAGCTTTGATTGATGACCTTATAGGGAAACCTGGAACTAGAATATTTCTAATGAAGGAGAATGCAAAGGTTCATATAGAGAGAAAGTCATAGACCATTCATGAAGTGAGCAAGAGACTTTATAATGATGTTTAAAAGCCAGATGAAATGAACACAGATGTAGGAGCTAGCACTAAGAGAAGAAATATGGGCAAAAGCAAACCATAAGAAGAAGAAGAAAAAGAAGCCAAACCCCTTTATGAGTAAGTTTAATTTTTAAACTTATTCATTCATTTAAATCTAAAACTTATTTATAAACATTCATTCTCCCCTTCCATGCACATTTCGTAGTCTTATCTTTATTCACTCTTTTGCAACTACTTTGTATTAAGTCTACTGTATCGATTGGTAAATCATTGATTTGATGATATAACATTAGCTTCTTTTACTACGTCTTGATTAACTCAAGTAGAATTTAATTCCATTAAATCATGGGCTATAAGGAACGTTATATTCTGGATATGTTTAACTCTTCATAAGCTTTCTTAGACTCCTAAGTCTTAGGATATGATAAGCTATCAACGAAAAAGATTATCTCTTGATCGTTGTATTTATCTCTTAGTTTTTGAAATAATTCAATATACTGCTAGCATTTAATAGAGCGAGGGTGAATCACATTACTTTCTAGCCCTGAATCTTCACTAATACCTGCTTATATTGCATGTGTGACAACCTTCACTTTATAGTCATAAATTTCTATGTTGTCATAATTCTTATACCACGACTTATTAATAAAGGTGTTGAAGATAAACACAGCTTCATCTGAATGTATGAACTTGATGTTATTTGCAATAGCTCTCTGTATTTAATCATAAATATAGTTTAAATTATTAATTTAAAATGGCACTGTAAAATCAATCACTCTCTTCACTCTGTTGACAGTCTTGAAAGTAATACCATTTCTTCTATAAATTTTGGCTATAGTTTATGGAGAGATACGCATGTCAGGAAACTTGCGATGAAACATCACAGCTCGTTGCTCTAATGGAAAGTGTGCCCAATTCTTCAAAGTCTTCGAGTCGTTGAGGTAGTGAATATGAGTCTGAGAGAACTTTTATTTTCTTGCAGGATGCTTTCAAAAACCAGAATTAAAATCCTAAGCAATTAGCATGCAGTGATACCTAACAGTTGAGGAACTCTTGTGTAAGAGCTTTGCTATTGCTGCATAATTCAATTGGTTTGGCTTAGTCTATGTTAATACTCGTACCATACCGAAGATAAAGCAAGAAATCTAAATATTTCTCATCATAAATAGACCCTAAATTTCGCTAAATTCTATTTCTCTTTTCGTAAATCGGCCAAATTTTTCTCAACTAACCCCAACTAGACCCAAAAAATAAAAGCATTTATAAACCTCACAAAGGGGTTTTGGGGATTTTAATCAAAGCTTAACAATGCTCTTAGGCATTTGAATTGAATTATCAGTTGAATAAACTTATAATATTTTGGTTTATTAGTTTCTCAGTATCTTTAGTTTCAGATTGTACTTCAAGCTAATAAGATCGTGAAAGCCTACATCATTCAACTTAAATCTTATAAAAATTAAAAAAATAATTAACACTATAAAAGTAATATTCATTGATTATTTAATATTTTATTCTGTTAATTAACAATCTAATTTTTACTGATTAAAATGACTATGATTAATGGGTAATTACAAGAAGCTTAGATTCTATGCTAAATCAATAGAGTTGATTTTTCATACTAAAAAAAATAGTTTTTCACTCATAATTATGTCGATGTTGCCATTGAGTATTTCAAACTGTTGAAAGCATAATATAAGTATTGTACAAATCATTTAATTTATAAAATTTAGATATATAAGATTACGATTATCTATAAATAAAAAGTTAAAATCTTAAAAATTAAAATGTTATTCATAATATTTAAAAGAATACAATAAATCAAGATTGATTAATTAATTATTTGATATATTTTGATCTTTGTAAAATTTTTATTTTATTACAATATAATGAAGCAATTATTCTTGCAGAAGTTTGGCTTTAAAAATATAGAGATTTATGTGGAGATTCTCATGAAATAACCTTAAGATTGTATGGAATACTGGGAGAGCTCTTATTAGTAAGAAATACAAATGAACAAGAGTAAATTAAAAAAAAACATTTATTTTTAATATTTTGTCGTTTAACAAATACGAGTTATATTAATTCCAATTGATATTAAGTTATTTATAAATATAAAAAGTTAATTTTAATTTATAATCTAAATTAAAGGAATAAATTTTCTAATAAAATATTCAAAACTAAGCATTCACTCTTATACTGATTTCTTGATGCTACTGGAATAACATAATATGGATTTTTAATTATTTTTTAATATAAATCTATAAATAATTTTTTAATATGGTAAATGAAATAAGAAAACATCTGCCTCCGCAACTAACTGTTAGAAGATTTGATAAGGAGATCCTAAGTATAATATACACTTCTGTTTTTCTGGAGTAGTATGAATTAGAAACAGTAAAAAAAGGAATCAATTACTTGGGAAAATAAATGGGATTACTAACCAATTTTATTTGAATTAAATAATTATTTTTTTCTTTAAAAATTTAATTATTTTAGTACTTTTTAATAAATAAAGAAGTATTTTACTTATTAAAAATAAAAGATTTTCTCTTAAAATTTTGGGGGAAAAGTTTCCTTCCACTTTAATAAAATAAAAACTTTTATTGATTTCTCAAATAATTTATCTTCAATTATCAGGAAATGGCCCTAGGGAGAGGCAATATAATTTTTTTATTTAAATTTTTTAACAATAAAATAATCATAAAAATATCCTAATCATTTTTTTTAACTCATTAAAAATTCTTCTTATGATCATTTAAGGAGTTTATGATTGCTGCATCACATTAGCCTACATTTAAACATATTTAATTATTACATAATAATTAAATAATCATATTTTTACTTTTATAATATATGTTGTTTTTTGTAGTAATTTACTGATTCTTTTTGTGTCTTTAGCTTTATTCGATCCATTAACTTAAATAATTAAATAATTTAATTATTTGCCATTTTCATATTAATTTTAAAGTTTGAACCTTACAAAAATTGGAAAAAAGCTAATGAAAAAAAAATTCAATAAATTCTACTAAAAACGACATATATTCTAGTTGTAAAAATATGTTTATTTAATTATTATTGCAAAATAATATACATTAAAATAAAGTCTATTGTGATATAGCAATTATAAACTCCTTTAATAGTAATGATCATAAGAAGCATTTTAAATGAATTAAAACAAGTAATTAGGATATTTCAATGATTCTTTGATTGTTAATAAATTTATTTTGTCCCGCCCTAGGGCTATCCCCTTAATTATGTTATAATATTTCATATTTTTATCATGATGAAAATTTTTAATATTTTTCAAAGTAACAAATATTATTTTTTAAAATAATTAAGTGCAACATATTTTGCAATTATAATGAGACAATAGATATGAGGCTTAAATTAAATTAAAATTGTTTTTATATAAAGTTTGGGTATAATATAGATTTAAATGTTTTGACTGAAAATTTTTGTAGGTGAGACTACACGGTTGCACAAACCCTCATCATTTTATTTTATTTATACCTTTTAATTAAAGAATTTCATAATTAAATCAAAACTTATTATGTTAAATTTATTGTATACTATTATTAAAAAGTACAAGTTATAAAGCTAAGTTTTTTGGAATTATTTTCTGATATTTAATGAATAAATAAATTTTGTCATATTTATTAATTTTATGTTTAAATTTTGAAACACTAATCCCCAAATAAGTATTGTTCAGTTAAAGATCAAGAAAAATAAAAAATATTAGTAAGGTTTTAAGTAATTAAAATTAATAATTATATATATATATATATATGAATAATAGAAATGGAAGTGATTAGGCGCCTAGTCACCAAATAAAATTTGTAAATTACAAAATATTTTTAAACATTTTTGATAATTTAGTAATACTAGTTAGAAAAAGAAAAAAAGACAGAGAAAAAGACTTCAGAATAAGCAATTACCATAAATATTCTAAAATATTATGAAAAGAAGGTTTGAGATATAAAGGATAGTCAAAGTCTAAAGTTGCTGTGCTAAGATATCCACATTGATGGCTCCTCTCATAATGCTTTTTAATTAAACTATTTTTAATTTAAAATAACTTTCTTTCTACTTAATTATCATAATTTTTTATGAATCAACTGATAGAGATGAAGATGAATTTTTGGATCATAACTTTAATATAATAGTAATAATAATAATAGCGAAATTAAAACAAATTTTTATATAATAAACATGAATGAAATGGTAATTGGGCCATACTGAGGAATAAGAGGCTATAGGTCATACTACATAGAGGAGCTTTATCTTAAAAATACACCGATTGACCCGCCTTGTTACTCGTTCGAACCAATATATAATGCCGTCATACGCTGCCATCCTTTTCCTCTTTCACAATTCCTTAACCTGACGACTCAATGACATAATGATGTCATGTCCTAAGCTCTGTATATTTAGTCATATCAACTTGCTTATCGAGTTGCATGATCAAGTGTAGCAAGTTACAGCACCCATCGTAGCTAGTTAGAAAGACCATAGTTTTATATTTTTGTTGCTATCATATAGTCTTTACGTAATAATATTGGGTATCCCTAAGCCTAGCTACTTAGTTACTCCCGCAGAATTTTCTAATAGTGATGTCAATGCTTCGTCTGCTCCCCCTACTCTTTTGGAAACGAGCATCTTTAGTCTGCGTTGAAAAATGGCAACAAACATTAATAAAATTTGATTTTTGAATAATTTTGAGCATAATTTACTCCCTCCTTGTTTCTCAATGATTCGAGAAACAATGGAAAGATTGCAGTTCACTGCTTATTATCTATTACAGACAATATCCCAAGAGTGCGATAGAGTGATGTACAAGATATCTGAAGATACCCATTTATTCCAGCTTAACTTCATCTTGCGCGGTATTACTGACATAAAAAACTCTGTGTGCAGTGAATCTAACAAATACTATTGGTCGGTATATTTCTAAAATGAAGCTCCTCTATGTTGCATGACCTAAAGCCTCTTATTCCTCAGCATGGCTAAATTACCATTTCATTCATGTTTATTATATAAAAATTTGTTTAAAGTTCGCTATTATTATAATATTAATTTTATAGAAAGAAATTTGAAAATTAAGTCTAATAATTATTGTTAATTATGATCGTATTAATGAATTTTCAAAATCTCAAAGTACATACGAAGTTTTAATAAGGTACTTAACTTCAGTCGACATCACGAAAAATGACACTTTGATATTTAAACCGTAAAGGTAATCTCACATATATAAAAAGAAATTATTTTTTGATTCAAAAGCAAATTTAAATATCATATCATAAATTAAAGATGCTTTCATTAAGATTGTAGACGCATAAATTATTAGTAAATAATGAAAACTTAATTAATTTCTATTATCATTTTTGTTTTTTAATATTTATAACTAATCAATATGAAAATAGAATTAAAAAAGGGGGATATAAATATAAATTCTGTTGGTTATAATTTTGCTTTAAAACTATTTATAATTTTTATAAATATTTTATTGTATATTATTTTGAAAAGAATAGTTTAAGTAATTTGAATTTAATGAATTTTTTTAAAGAAAATTTTAAATAATTATAGTGTATAGGAGTAAATGATTTAAAGTAAATTAAATTGATTAATTAAAGAGATTGACACGATTATAGACATTTTCATTAATTATTTTCATGCTTAAGTTATTATCTCATTCATTCTTTTCTCCAAAATTTGTCCTTTCTTGCTCTTTATCTTGAGATTTCAAATCCTTCCTATCTGCTCGTCTTATTTTTCTATTGATTTCCAAATTTTTTGTTAAAAAAGATCCATCACTGAACAAGTAGGGTTCCAGAGTTGTTAGATTTCAATCACAACTTTTCTGTTTCTGGACTTCTATCTCTAGTTCTAATTGACTCTTATTTCTCAAGATAATGGCATCAAAACTATCCACATGGTAATCAGCTGAGCAAATACGAGCTAATCTCTCTATCCGTTTGGTTACAAATCATCATGATTTTTTATTCAGTGTTCTTTTCTACATCATCCTCTTTTACTGAGAATCCTGATTTTTCAATATCCATTTGGTGTAATCGTTAATATTAATATCATTAAAGAAATGATAAAAGTTAATTTTCAAAAAATATCTTAAAAATCTCACAATAAATGAGTATATAAAAATTAATTTATTTAAATTGATAGAAACTTAATATGATTTTAATTGAGAAATTATCATAATAATTTAAAATTAAAAATAAAATGACTTTATAATAGCAAGTATCTTGATAGATTTTGAAATAATTTAAAATTTTATATCTTTAGCAATCAAAACCCCAAAACCCCTTAATGAAATTTATAAGTACTTTGATTTGTAGGGAACTTTTTAGTGGTTGGGGTTGTTAATTAAATGCGAGACTAAAATTACAAGCTTTTATAATCTATTTATGATAAATAGTATATAAATTTAGTCTTAAAACTGCGTTTTGGATGTGATATATACAGTGAATAAGTCAATCCAATATTGAGGCATAAGTCAATTGCACTGCTCTTAAAGCGAAGTCCATCAACTGTTCGCTCTCACTGTCTTATAGCAGTATAACTAAAGCAATAATAGCTAAATTCTAAGCCTAAGAGGAAGTCAAAGTTTCAATAGAAACATATTTATTGACTATCTTATTAATGAAAAAATTTTGAAGTATTGGGCTCACTTCTCTCTCGACTAACGAGCTATTATGTTTAATCACCAATTCCCTGAGTTGAAGATCTGTGCATAATCTGTTGCAAATATTTATAAACGAAACGGTATCTCTTACAAAGGTGTAAATCGTATCAAGAGAGTAATTTATTTCACTCTGCCATTTTACAACAACAACTTAAATTTTATTTATAATTAAATGCAGAGACCCTCACAGAATAATATTAAGTTTATTCATGCTGACGAGACTGTGTTTACATTCAACACTTTTATCTAGAAGTCTTGGTATAAGAGGCATAGTAATATAGAAGTATATCACTAGAAAGTCAAGGTATAAACAATGGCAATTCTTGGAGGTATTAGCGAGGATGCTGGTTTTTGTACTTATTTTATTCATCCTCGCTCTATTAAGACATAGCAGTATATTAAGTTTTTAGAGCAGCTGAGAGAGAAGTACCCTGAATAAGAGATTATACTATTTGTTGATAATTTTTCTGTTCATAAGACCAAAGAAACAAAGAAGAGTTATGAACAACTTAGAATAACGCCAGTGTTCAACGTACCTTACAGTCCATAGTTTAATGGAATTGAGTTCTACTGGGGAATGTTAAAAGGTCATTACAAGAAACTGCTGCTTTACCACTTGATGCATGACCTACCTATCGATACAGTAGACTTTATTAAATGCTCAGCGAAGAGAGTTGATAATTAATTGGCTTAAAAGTGTGCTAAAGATGGGAGAGTGAATCTATATAAATAAGTTTTGTAGTTAAGCTAATGAATATATAAGTCACATTTAAAATTCTTTTGAGGGAGCTGGCTTCTCTTTCTTTTCTTCTACTTCTTGCTTCCCTTTTCCTAAGTTTCTTCTCTTGCTGACCGCTCCAGCATCTTTTTTCATTGACTCTGGAGGCTAAATATTTGAATAAAGTCTCTTGCTAACTTCATACTTTTTATGCGACTTTTGCTCTCTGTGAAGCTTGCTCTATTCCTTCATCAAGAAGATGCCAGTACCAGATTTTTCTATAGAGTTAAGCTACAAATCTTACTTGAAATATAAGGGTGCTTCTGCAGCTCTGATAGCCAGCTCTCACTTATCTTGATCCCTTGTTTGTCTTTATCTTCTGAAGAGATGCTGTACCTTTTCTTAAGAGATTCTTGAATAATTTCTTTCTAGTTATCACCTTTGATAGTTGCAAGTATGCCAAAGAAATAGTTTCTTTTAGGTAGTTTATTTGACAACTGCTTCTTTGTAGGCAGGTACTGCAAAACCTCTGGGTTGTTCATAGCATCATCATATAAGTTAGTCATTGAAATCTCTGGATAGTTTGGAATCTCTGCAAACTTTGCATCTTAAGTTTTTAATGCTTTCTTCTCTTCGCAGAGTATCGCTCTTAGAAATGAAATTTTAGTACCTTCCATCGTTTGGAGGAACAAACAAACTACAAAATAAAGATTAGCCACTATGAGTTCCTTACCTTGTTGCACCAGGTAGCGGTGCAAATCCTCCTTGCTTCTAAATCTTTGAATCAATTCTTGTGCTTGCACTCTTTCATTGCATCATTCATTGACTCCATCTTGCTTAAAGATCTTAGAAATGATATTCAAATTTAAGTTTATTGATTTCAATTATTTACCTCTATAAAGCTTACTATTAAATATGGGCATCCTATAGGAGGTCAACCTCTAAGAAGGATATGGAGAAGGTTTAGAGAACTGGTTTCAAACTTGAGAGATTGATATCAATTTCTACTGATATAGTTCCATATTTTTAAATTTAAATTGGTACGTACTTAATTAGGAGCAGCTCCTAAAATGCTAGTACTTAATTAGTAGTACCATAATTTTAATCATAAATTCACAAAATACCTCCTAAAACAGTACGTTTTTATTTAGGTACACCTCCTAAAGCAGTACGTGCTATAATCAATTTATAATTGATAGTTAAAATTCTTACTTTCTCACCCATATTTAGAGCTAGATCGTCTCTTAGCATATCTTTTTCTTCTTTAATACTCTAAAAACTTCCCTCTAAACTTTTAGGCTTGCAAAACTCTTTTATGATCTCTGAGTTGTAGAGGCAGTTTTACAATTTAAATTCAAATTTAATTACAAGCGCTAATATTTTTAAAAAAAAACAACAGTACTTCAATCAAACTTAATGAGAATTAACTTAGGTCGCAATAAAAAATACGATATCTCTGAGATGAACTCTCATAAAGAACTACCAGAGCTATCACTTGAAGTCTCTGTTATTAAAATAGAAATTAAAAATAGAAAACAAATAGTAAACAAGTGTGTTGTAGAAAGGGATGAGAAGAAAGTTAAAAATGAAATTTCAATGTAAGCAAAGGAAGTTGAAATGTATTTTTGCGAGAAGTGTGAGAGAGATTTCGCTCATAAATCAAGCTGGTACAGTAATATGAAAGAACATTGAAAACCCGAGCCAATCGTTAACTAAAAAGCACGATAAAATCGATGGAAAGTATGAATGCTGCGAGTGCCATTAGAAGTATTCTCATACAAAACTTTAAGGAAACATCTATTAAAAGCTTACAAGAAAATAATAGAAGTTGAAGATTAAGACTCTCAAAAAATGAAATTTAAGATAGCCTCTTTATGTTGCTGTGCTTTAACAAGCAAGCGAATCTGAGTATACAAGGATTGCACGTAATCTCTTTTCATCAGAAAGCACTAAAATCATGATTAAAATATAATACTAGAAAATTCCTGTACTTGCATAGAATGATTTAGATACTTCTCTCTTAAGCTACCAAATTTTAGAGGACTCCTATGACAAGAAAGTTTTTAAGGATCGTCAGTATGCTTATAAGGTATATCCTTTCAACTATCAACTTAGTGATGATAAAAATTAAATGGAGTTTACTAATAAGTATTAAGTACTCATTAAGGCTAAGTTTAAAGAGTGCAAATACTTAATAAAGCTAAATGCTGTTCTCCTTGTTAAAGAAAATGTAGCTTTCAGACTACCTCTCTTTGAATAGACACTCAGAGATTTCATAACTTGATCAAAGAAATTATAGAATGCTTATATTAACAGCGACCTAAACTTTATATTGCATCAAGAAACTTAATAAATTAAGCTTTGTACACAGAGATTTGAAGCCAGAAAATATAATGATAAACTTCTCACCTGTCAGAGTAGCAATAATCGATTTCAACAGAGCTTAAAGAGTGGAATCAAGGCTTGGAACTGGAATGGGAACGCAAGGTACTATCCAGAAAGAGAGGACTAGAGATGAAGACTTTTAGTGGGATGTGTGGGCTTTAGCAGCAATAATAATAGAGTGCGATATGCCTCGCAATGAATACTACTCTACAAGGTGCGAGAAGGATGCTAAACAAAGAACAAAGCAGTTTATTGAAAAAACAAGAGTATCTCAAACAATGAATTAAATGGCAGAGTCAATAATAATAAAACCTAACTTAAGATCAGACATATTAATAAAGCAGATAAAGTTGTGGTTAAGTAAAATAAACTTCAGACATCTTAAACATGATCTAAAAGTGCATTTTGGGGGATTAAATTAAATACATCTACTATATATTTCACATAAAAACCTATTAATAACCCCAACCCCTAACGAAATCCCTACAAATCAAATCACTTATAAAGTTTATCAAAGGGTTTTGGAGGCTTGAACGAATTAATGAATGGGAAGTTTTTCGTATATTTTTCTAATAATAATCATCTATATGACATTAACCAATTGAAAAATGTTTTAATTATTTAGTTAATAAATTAAAGGATTTTTAAGCTTTATCAATAAGTGAAGTGTTAATAATTACAATTATTCCTTTAAAATTTATCATATAAAATTTAACTGTGATTTCTTGACGTCACTTTGAGGCCAGCAAAACACTTGTGAGCTGGTGACGTCGGCTTTAAGCTTATTATTTCAATACCTCATTTACCAACAAAATAGAGATATTTAAAAAATTTAAATTTAGTACAATATGTTTGAGAAAATCATTTAATATTCAAAATTATTGAACTATATATTTTTTTCCAGTTTAATATACTTTTCCATAATTCTAAACTTTATTTATAAAATAACTGGCAACTTTTAGTAAATCAAAATAATCATCATTTAAATAGTATGCTTTCAATTTATATTAATAATATTCTTTAAATTATTTCTACAAAAAAATCAAAATTCCAATGGTTTATATCATTAAAGAATTTAAATAATATATTATCATTGTGAAGTATGTTCTGGTATAGCATAGACATTTTGTAAAGTTATGAAATTAAATTAATTGTAATATTATATTTAAAAATAATATTGTAGGAATACATTTGATTTGGGAAAATGAATTAAAATTAAATTAATTAAATATTAAAATCATGGTAGTTATGAAATCCAAAGTGACTCAATATTCAAAAATAAATAGATTCTACTGTAGATACCGGAATTATTATAGGACTTTGCTATTGGCAATATTCTTGAATCATTCCAGGAAGCGAGATATTTTGATTTTGAGCTAACTCCCAAAAATAGTATAATGGATATTTCTTGCTTAGTCGACTAGATAAATTCATTATAGCAATTTTAATCACCGTCTTATTTTTAATGCGCTATCCAGAGAGTATAATATTGTCAGGGTTTGGAGACATTTTCAAAAAACATAACTGAAGGTAAAAGAGTAAATTTATTTCGAATTTGAAAGTTGTTAATTTATAATTTAAATTCAAATTAAATCAATATTATTATAGATATTTGGCAGCTTTTCATTTTGTGATGGAAGCCCTTATATATATATATATATATATATATATATATTAGTACCCTTGTTAATAATTGACTAGCTACCAAATTTTTAAAGTGAGTATTTAAGACTTTTAATATTATTAATCAGACTTAAAAATTATTCATTCTAGCTGTTGGACTGAGACTCCATGGATAACACCTAGCCCTACATGAAGGACCACTACGAGCCGCCTCTGACCTCGCCCTCGGTGCAGCTGTCGCCCTCCGTGCTGCCGCCGGGCATGGACCTTGAGCTGGGCGAAGAGCCCATGATGAGCTGGTGGGAGCTGGCCCCGAAGATTGCATGTCTACTCTAAAGCATCTCCCTCAAAGAGCACTCCATTCAGAGCTTCGTGTAGATCTTGAAGACCCTCTTCAACGCACACACAGTCAATATCACCACTGGGTCCACAGTTCGAAGGAGATCGAGCGCCATGTTGGGAAGCAGAGCCTTGAGCTAGCATTAAGGAATCCAAACGAGAAAGAAGGGGACCCCATAGAAACCTTAGATCCTGCGCTTGGTGTTAAGAAGCAATCAGAGTCGTTAAAGGGCGTGCCCAAGGTTAGAGGTGGGGGCCCTATTTAATACACACGTTAAAACTAAATCAAACAGACTACGATTAACAAGCACATGTTATCTTCACTCTAATTGGAATTGACGCAAACGAATCACTCGCCCTCAGTACTGTCCTTTGATGGATGTGCAGATCCATCTGAAGGAGTGTCATCATGGGGTGGTGACTTACCTAATAATAAGAGAGACATTAAGAAACCCCAAATATCTTGTTATAGAGGTCCTCTCGATCAACTGCACCGTCTACACCATGACCAGGTTCTTCCTGATGTACTATACAAAGGGGTTTAAGGACTCAAATCATCTGCATGACTTACATTTCGATCACCCTTAAGGATTGCACTTAGGAAATAAGAGTTGGTCTGCTTGAGGCTTGGCAGGTGCGCCACGCAGTCCTGCGTGAGAAAGAGATACAGATACCGCTTGCTGCTGAACTTGGTCTGCACTTCCAGGTAGTTCAGTTGCAATTACGACATCGCTTTCGTTAATAAGATTATCTACTATCTAAGAGATTCGTGAATATTTGTCAGATTGACTCAGGACTCTTGAGCATCCCTAACAGTAAAATTATTTGTAATACTATATTTCTTATAGCAAGCATGAGATTCTGCCTAGCAGCTTGCAGACCCTTATTGGGGAAAGAACCTTCCTGGCAGAGGAAAAGCACTACATTCACATAGCAAGGGCAATCTACAAGGGGTTTTGGGGCAACAACTGGGCAAGTATATCAGAGACCTGGCTGTGCAAATATCGCGCATGGACATGCGGTGGCTCTCACAGGGGTACCTACTAGCGCTAATAACCGCTCTTAACCACCTGGGCCTCGAGAATGTCTGATTTAAGGATTAACTTTTTGAAATTTGGAAGTCATTTTGGGGGGGACTCAAACGCCTTTTTCCAAATTCTGATGCTCAATTATCTCGGCCCCCGTGATAGATGTCTGAGTCGGAACTTCCACCGTGGTGAGATAGACCGAGGTGGTTCGAGTGGTGCCACTGGCCGCCTGCCAGGCTCGAATTTAACCCCCTTATCGACTGCAATTCATTTTTCAAAAATAACCTTTTTGCAAATATCAAAAGTAAGTACCCCCATTCCCCAGATTTACTTGTCCCTTTTAGTGCAGAGTAGATGATGAGACTAACGCAGGGAGATCGAGGCAAAGGGTGTCCGCTACATCAAAGGGGAGAGGGCCCGCGAGGCAAAGCGATTGAAGGCGTCAGAGACACAGAGTCAATAAGTGAGCGTGGAGGAGTCCAAGTAGATCGAGCAGTTGCTTAAGACCAAGGAGAAGCTCGACCTAATCTTCAAGTACATTCAGGAGCTTGAGACACATGTGGAGCTGCCCAGATTCGAGAAACTGATGAAGGCTACCAGGGCACCCCCTAACCATCAAGAGGCGGTGACCATGGCCTGGCACTGGCATATTGCGACACAGCCACGAGGAAATCTCCAGCAATTCAAGCAGGACCTCAAGGACGACTCCAAGAGGATGAAGCCCAAGGCATGGAACCAGCTCACCGAACATCAGAAGCTCCAGAAGAAGCAGGACATGCTGCAGATCATGATAGACGCCTCCGAGAACCAGATAGGCGATCATCGCAAGGCCCTCTACACTGCCTGCCCGCTCCTACCCATCACCGTGCTCACCAGACTCATGAACGAAAGCACCAGTCGCGAGGTGCAGAAGCTCAAGTAGTGGCACACCGAGCACATCGCCCCCGTGGCCGCCAAGATCAGTAAGGGAAAGCAATCTCATGAGTTCGTTGAATTTGTGGAGCTCCTCATCAAAGAGATTACCAGAGAGTTTAAAAAGTGAAGATTAAGTATTTGAGTAATTTAATTAATTAAAGCATTTGGTTTGTATTTCATTTTTTATTTCGCCAAATTTCACAATCTTTTAATTAATAATTAATTAATTTTAATTTTAATTCATTTTCCCAAATCGAATGTATTCCTACAATATCAGTTTTAATGTAATAATTAAGTATTTGAAAATGAATATATGAATTCTTGTAAATGAAGTTAGTATTCTAGTTTTACTTCAAAATTTGAATGCAATTTTGCCTATTTTCTTACCGGAAGTTCGTTTATATTTAAATTTATTCTATAATATTAAATTCATTACATTATTTACCATAATATTTACATGTTTTATTATTTTTTCATTCATATATATCTTTATTTTCTTCATCATCAGTAATTAAAATTTAAAGAATGTATTAATTATGTCATTATAAAAATAAAAAAAAAATAATATTTTTCAAATAAATAGTAATTTTTAATTTAGATTATTGATTTGACAGAATATTTAAACTATATCAAAATAATTAATTTCTTTTTTACTTAACTATATTGCAAGATTGTATAATTTATAATATTCTTAATTTTTCTGAATGTTGAGTATGTCTAATTAATTTCCGAAGTTAGTAAATTATCGATTTATATTATTCTTGTGAGCGTTTCTAATCGTACTGATTTTCGTTTTAAAATTTGTATTTTGTCTCTATAAATATAAATAAAATATTAATAATTGAAATAAACCTAAGCCTACATCTATGTTTTTAATAGGATCTATCCTAACTGTTTTTGAATTCTCATTATTATCAAATTCATTAATTTTATCAATAATAACTAAATTTAATATTGATATTTAAATAAGTTATTGACTTAATATCATTTTTAAACTTTAATGATCTGCAATTTTATTTTTAAAATTCGTCACTTTTTTATAGTTGATGATACTTTTGTAAGAAAAAACTATAAATATAAGCATAATTATAATAATAATTCTCGTTAATAAACAATTTCATGGTAAAAATATAGATAAACACATTTACACCTCATTCTTTTCCTCATTTTATAATTTATATCTCTTTAATATCTATTTCTTTAATAAAACCCTTTTTCTTATCTGATTATCTTAGTTATTCCTTTCCTAACTATGAATCTTTCTTAAAAATGCTTTTTATAGAGCTATCCATCGTTGATTTTGTTTAAAAATTGGAATTAGTTTCATTTAGTTTTATCATAGTTTCACTTGACCTAAAAGTTGTCATCGTTAAAGTCTTTGAGAAAGCATTTCTTAATAAAAGAAAATAGTACAACTGATTTAATTTTTAGATTTGAATATAGAATTTTTTTTAATTTTTATTTATATACAAAACATTTAAAAATTGTATATTCGAGAAAGATCTTCGCATTGTTCTTATTTTAGAGATGAAACTTTTAAAACTAGTAGCGACTGTTCTTGATGCTTATCTGATAATCTTTATTGCTGAATATATGAACAAACTTATGCATTTTATTTCAAATATTTATAATTTATATAAACTATCTAATTTTTCTATTTTTATCCTAATTTATTAAATATATTTTATAAAATTGAATAGTAAATTAATCAATAATCAATATGTTTTTAATTATTTAGCAAATACAATGTATTTTGTGAATATATGTTAACATAAATAATAATTTGTACTAAATCAAACAAATGATTTTATGACTTGTACACATATGGGAATTCTATAATAAAACCATTAAAAGTATAATTGAAATAAAGAGGAATATTTAAAGGTAAATTTAGAAATTTGAAGTTAAATTTAATGCATTAAAAATTCAATTTAAATACTTCATGTAATTAAATACCTAAGTCATTGTTATAGAACTACAAAAAAGAAACTTAAGTTTTTTAGCATTTATAGATAATCCTTATTGTAAAAAAAAACAGCAAAAAATAATATCACTAATTTTCAGTTAATAATAACCTTTGATTTGTTTGAATTATTTAGTTTTTTAAAATAATTTATTTTGAAATATGTATATTTGAATCAAATTAATCCCCATTTGAATATATATATTTATTGAGTCATTTGTAATTAATAATATTTTTAATAAACTCATATTAAGGAGTGAAATTAAAGCAATGACTGAAAGTACAACCCATCCTACCATGTACCGATTTTCTGGATTAGGCTCAAAGTCTGTAAAAAGTGTCAATATAAAACAAAAATTCTTGATAACGGAATAAAATAGTACTTTTAAAATAAAATAAGTAAATTTCACTATATAAATAAATTCATTTCAGTTAATTTTAATTATTAATTTTCTAAAAAAGTCAGTTTAGGAAAATTAATTCATTATAACTATAAAAACTAATATCAATTAATTGACATAAGATTATAATATTAACAATATTGATTAAGAAAAAAAATTCTATCAAAATATAATAAGTAAAAAGTTTTAATTACAAAAAATGTAGATCATGAATTTGTTGAAATTATTCATTCTGGCATAAATTTTTATTAAATACTTATTGACTCCTCATTTTAAATTATTTTTTTATTATATTATTATTTTGATTAATTTATCAAAAAACATCATTAAGTAATAATTTTATTGAAGTTTTCTAAATATCTCTGAAGTGAACAGAACCAAGCCTTCATTGATTAGTTCCATAATATTGTTTAATTTAGAATCAAAGGGCATTACTGTGATAAGGTATATAAATTAGCCAATTGACATCATTTAGAAGGTTAGTAGTTGAATATAAGGAGACTCATAAAAGAAAAGCATTGATATTACAAAGATAAATCTCCTTATAAAATACAAAGAGTAATTCATAAAAATATTCAATAGATTAAAACTTTTATTAGCATCAAGTCTATGCAGTTAGAAAAAAATCATTATCCTATGAGTATTCTCGCTTTTAGAGAGTTTTCTCTGGAAATTATTGAGCTGGTTGATATTTTAAGAGTATATTTGCCTTAAAATTAGTTTATATTTAGAAAATGTTCCTTTAAAAGCTAACAAAAGTTTTTTCATTTCAGTTTAAGAGTTTTTTTTCTCCAAATCTGAACATAAAAATGTATGACTTTAATTAAAAGATTCACATCCAAAATTTTTTTAACACCACAAATACTTTTGTATTCCTTCTTTGTCAGGCCAAATTAAATTTTAAGTTCCTAAAATAATTATGGTAAGTCTTTATGGAATTTTAAGAATCCTGAATTTTATGTATTAAATATACAATACTCCACCAGGAGTGCCTTCTTTGAAATATCTTAGTAGATTTGTCTTAATTACTTACGGATTTAAAGTTTTAGTTAGAAAAACAAGTAGGGATTGCTTGCAAGAATAATATTTTCTCTTTGAAATAATGCAAATAATAATGAAATGGGTTGTAGTTTTTTTAGGGTTTTCTTTTTTACCTTAAACATAAATTAGTGTAGTTATATCACATCTAAATTAAAAACAAAACTAAAGTTTAATATATTTATACAATTTATTTCAATATATAAACAGCTTTAACTAATAAATACTAAATAATTGAATAAAATTTTTAATTATAATTAAAACATATTGAAAACAGTTTTTAAATATAAAAATGAATAAATTTGTGAATATGCAATCGACCACTTCTTATCAGTATTTAAGTTTTCATGTAACGGTTTAATTTAGTTGAGTTGTTTGAATGAGATATTTTTATTTTTGTTCAAAATGAATGGTAATAAAATTGGAGCAAATATGCAAAAGATCTAAAAGAAATTAAGTAGAATAAAATTTACAAATAACATAAGCGAGATTAAACTTGAGATAGTTACTCCATAGCCTTGGTCAAATCTAAAATTCTTGAAATTTATTATGACACTTAGAAGTGTGTTCAAGTATTATTCAATGAAAAGTCTTATAGGAAAAGCAAATATAAACTTTGATGCAAAGTATTGTGCTACTTTCAGAAATCTAGCAGATATGATATTGAAAAAAAGATTCTTACTTTGGAACTATGTTTGAAAACTTTTATAAAAGAACTGTGGTTATTATTAACGCAGGTGAAATCAAAAGTAAGAAAGTGTTGAAGCCCATATTTTCCACTGCAATTCCAGAATTATATCCAAAATCTCTAAAATTATGATTATAAGCTTCTGTTTGTGGGATTTCAAAAATTGAATCCACAAGTTATTGTGAGAATAGATAGTCAAATCTCAATGACCCAACCACTAATTAGAAAAAGTAGTATTATTATTATTTAATGCTAAAACCCCGTTAATCAATTAAGAATAAAGAAATTAAAAATATATTATTATTAGCGTATATTAATTAGAATTAGGCTAATTATTTAAACCATTGGCTCGAATTATTGTCTCTATAAAATAAACCAATCAGGGTGCGTAAATTTGTTTTTATTCTTACTCACCAATCTTCATTCTTAATTGACTAACGGGGTTTTATAAGGAATATATTACTAGGGCTTCAGCAAGCCAGATAGATTTAATCAAACAATTTCAAAAGAAAGTAGTATAAGTTTGCAGGAATCATTAGCTCATATAAGGGTAAATGTGATATTAATTACTGACTATTCACAAATCCCCATAAGACCTGCAGAGATTATGAAATTATCATTTAAGCTCCTACTTAAGTAATAAGGATTGACGAAAATGTGCTATTAAAAAATTGAGCCATTTTTAGAACAAAGTCTCCATCGTAGTTTGGCATTTATGCAGGTACATATGTTGAATATGACATAGATTTATTTGTATTGGTATAAAGGAACAATGAAGGATTAAATTACTTTATATATTCAATTTAGGATATTATTTATTAAAATTAAACTTTAAATGATTGGTTAATGTTATTCTTAGCTAGGTTTTGTCCATGCCAGAGGATTTAACGAACAAAGGACTATTGAAGTCTATTTTTAATTATATAACATTATCTTTTGCAAAAACGACAGTCCAATTAAAGGCTATTATAAACACTAGACTTTCTTAAAAAAATACTAGGATTCATATCATCTATTCATTGAATTAATAATCTGTTTTTTATCTTCCATTGAATCAAACTTTTTACTTTAAAAAAAACATTAATAGCCATTTTCTTAATAAAAATAATTAATTATAAAAAACTGACTACCATCTTTTATGAGTTTTATATTGAAGCGTCATCTATCTGTAATAAAAGTGATTCATAAATTTCTTAGAGTAGCTAAGTCTGATTTGTAGTATTTAAAGGTTTTTCAAATTTGATAGTCACTAATCCAGTAGGAGAGATATATTAAACTTTGAATTTTGAATTATCCTGGATGCTTATAATATCTGATAAATTGCTTGAAGATATTATAAAGTATGAATTTTTTTATAATAAGAATAACAAATTAAATATAATAATAAAAGTAAATTAAAAACTAGAGATTTTATTTAAAACTTCTCAGTAATAATAAAAGTGAATTTGTAAAATTAAAAAAAAACCTTTTATTTTATATTAAAATAATTGCTTTTGACGACATCTGTGTTATTCATTTGAATTAAATCACTCTATAACACATTCACTATAATTCGATATTTTGTGGATAGAGGATTCACGTTATTATAAATTTAATGTAAAATTTATAACTATTACAAGAATAAATAAATTCCATATTAAATTTTGAAATGAAATTTATTTACAAATAAAAGACTAGCTTGATATATAAAAAAAGAAATCAAATTTACCAAAATAAATGCATTTTATAATACTTACTCATTGCATTAAAGTACTTATTTATAAGTATATTTTTATTAACTCTTTTAAGAAGTAAGAGTATAAATCTTATTTCTTTCCTCTAGAGTGAGATAAACATTATCAGTAATTATAAAATTGAGTTTTTTTAATTTTTTATCAAACCAGTGCCATATTTCTTATCAAACTTAAAACTTTTCATTTTTAAATGATAATTAAATTGCATGGAAAATATTAAGTAAAAGTATAAAGAGATTAGTAAAATACACTAATAATATAAACTGCTGTTTGGTTTAAATATAAATTTTATTCATTAGATAAGAATAATATACATGATTAAAACAAAAAATAAACTAAGTATATTTAAGATTGAAAATATAATAATTTTGAATAATCAAAAAATATATAAATGAGCTTTGTTAATTATAAATCAAGATATAAAGTTTTATTTAATTTAAAATTATCAATAAAATACTTTTTAAATTATTTAAAACTGTAAAAACTTAATAGCTGATTAATTCTGTTAAATTGTTAAATGGTGAAATTAATAAGAGTGTGTCATTAATATTGAGTTTTAATTAATTGAGGAATATACTTATTAAAAAAATAGTTAGAATCTTATAATTGGAGTTTTCATGGCAAATAAATTAATTAATTAGTAAATCTTTCTTCTACTTTTTTTATGGTCTTTTTTAAGAAACTCAATTAATAAAAACAATTAAATAAGACTTTTTCTAAATGTTTCTAATTAATTTATAAACTCTGAAAATTTTTAACACTTTGTATGCATTTAATAAGGGGAAATCATGTAATATTTATTTATAAAAAATTATCTTATTTTAATGGATATCTTATATAAACTCATTAATTTCAGAAATACAAAGATAAAAATAAAATATTTAAATTTATTTCCTATCATAAAATTAATTTAATATAAAATAATGTACTATAACTCAAGCATTTTGAATTTGTGAAAGTTAAATTACAATTTATTTTAAAAACATAATCCATATTCGATTTGATTTGTAATTCATTTTATTTTTATTATATTAATTATATAAAATATTTTAATATGTTTTTTATTCCAATGAAATTTTATCTCGCAATTCGAGAGATTTTTATTGATAAATTAATTGTATTTAATATTGATGCTGATAAATTTTATTAAACAAAGTGAATTCATATTTTTTAATCATTGTATTCTAAGCATTATTTTAAGATATAAATAATTATTTAAATTTTATTTTCATAAATCAAATTAATTCTTGTCTTAGTTGCTTTACAATAAAAATGCTTTCTTATAATTTTTTCTTTGTAAATTAAAATTCTTTTAACTATTATTCTTTGCTAGTGAAATAAGAAAATAAATTGTATAACATAAGATTACTTTCATAATATTATCTGTAAGTGTTACTGTGATGTCTTGCTCACCAAGTTATTTTAGTCCTGCAGTAAATTCCATCCTCTTATTATCTAAGAATTTAAAGAACTATCCAGAATAAGCTCCATTTAAAACCTCTTATTTTTTAATTTAAAATAAATTTCACAATGTTTTATATGTTTTAGTTTATTGTATTTCATGCCTACTTATTAAATTTTTTAAGGCAATTCAGTCAAATTTATTATATGTACTTCATTTAAAGCTTCTTCATAAAATTTATTCATTTTTAATAATATCTTTGAATTTTTAACATATAATTAAAAAACAAAAACATATATTATAAATCATCTAAAATTCAAACCTTTAAATTAAACCCATTGATAATATCAAAGATTTTATTTAAAATAATAAAAAGTATATTGAAATGATCATTTAAAATGCTTAAGGGGGTTTTACAAAAGATTCTATCATAAAAGTCGTTTTTTAAAACACGTAACCATTTATGGTTTAATAACTCAAATTCCTCAGGCTTATTTTTAAAAATATATTTTTATTTAGCATTTTAGGGTAAATTTATAAAAATTCACCCTAAAAATTCAATTATATATAACTAGGTAATTTAATAAGGTATTTCTGATAATTCTTTTGGTTTTTCAAAAAATCTGGGGAAAAACTTATAAATCTCAGACTTTGAAACTTTGCTCGAGATCTGAAATGCTAATGATGAGCTGGATATTAAGAATTCATTAAAATATGAAGTGCTTTATCAGTTTCTCTAGTGAGACAAACTTGCTTAATTTTGTGATTTCAATAAATTTATTAAATCAAAAAAGATTGCTAAACTTTATTAATTTCTTATTTGATTTTAAAATCAGATTTAACTATGTTTTTTAGCATTCACTAATAAAAATATAGTATAGAAATTGAGTAATGAATAAATATTAAAGTATATTAATATTTTGAAAAGTTAGTTACTACCCCAAATGAATATTATACAATTTAGTTTTATGAGAATTGATTATATTTTGCGGAGACAGTGACATCGTCTCCATTTGGATCGAAGAAATCAGGTAAGTATAAAACTGCTTAACCTCCAGCTCTTATAGTGAAACCTTATAGTTTTGTATAAAACATGGGAGCTAAGTTAAAGTTATTAGCGACAGTTTGGTTTGTAGTCTAATTATTGGTAGTTTAATTAGTAGTATTGTAGAAATACATTTGAATTTGGAAAATTAAATATAATTAAATTAATAATAAATCAAAATCGTGGCAGTTAAAGTTGGCCAATTTGAACGATCTAGGGCTCATTCGATAGAGAATTCAAAATTAGCTGGACTTTACTATTGGCGGTACTATTTTATCGCATCCCCAGAGCGAGATAACTTCACTTTAATGTGAGGGCATAATTTAATGAATTTAGATAAGTTTAATTAAAGTGAAGTTATCTCGCTCTGGGGATGCGATAAAATAGTACCGCCAATAGTAAAGTCCAGCTAATTTTGAATTCTCTATCGAATGAGCCCTAGATCGTTCAAATTGACCAACTTTAACTGACACGATTTTGATTTATTATTAATTTAATTATAAATAATTTTCCAAATTCAAATGTATTTCTACAATATTAGTACTGGAATTTGTAGTTTAGTTTGTTGAAGTAGTTTGATTTGTAGTAGTGTTTGTATTTGTAGTCGTGTTTGTAGTTGTATTTGTAGTCGTGTTTGTAGTTTAATTTATGCCTGAAAAACTTCTTCCATCATATTTGTATTCGATTGAAAATGTAGTCTCGTTTGAGAGTCCATCTTGAATTCTGCATTTAAACTTTAATGTATAGTTTCCTACTACATTTAAATCAGTGCTTTTAGCAATTAAACCCTAAAACTTAATATAATTCGACATATATATCTTATGAAGTCAATCAGTAACTTAAATACTAGAATTTAAAATTAAATATTTCATGTAGATCATAGTAAATATCCATTATAAAATGAATTCTATAATTGATGTATATAAAAATAAATTTTTATAGGTTAGGAAAGAATACTATTATAGCACCAATAAGGATAGTTTAATAAATGAATGATTAATCATTTTAAATTTCTTCAAATTTTATAAATTGCTAATTTTTAACTCAATGTTTTGCCTTACCATTCAAGCATTTGCAATTACTTTTAAATGAGCATTTAAAACATTCCTATTAAATTTAAAAAAAAATTTTAAATATTTTTATCAAATAAAATTAAAATTATTTGTTAAATCTTTCAAAGAATTTTGAGGGTAATAATGATTTATTATGGTTTTTATAAACTTAGTTTAATAATAATTATATGGTCAGCAAAATTCTTTTCTTTCTTTCTAGTCCTAAAATATGTATTTTAAGATTTTTAATTAAGCGAAAAGAATATGACTTTCTCTATAATTAACATTTACTAAAATTAATTTGAGAAAACATAACTGTGTTACTCTTATTATTTAAATTATCAGCTTTGAAGATAATCTCCAAACATTGAATGAATACAATCAACTGAAGAATTTTTTTTTCTTTTTATAAATATGAATTCAATTAAAAGTAAAATTTTAAATAATCAATATATCACTACAATAAAAAGCTATAGATTCGAGAATTAAATGTAGAGAGTATTTGTGCTTCCTATAAAAGTAAATTTGCTGTTCAAACTGCTACCGTCTGTGCTTTTTAATAAAAATAAAAATAAAGTTTTTGAAAATCTTTGATTAACATTATTTAATAGGCTTTGAACGTATTGAGTGTACTCAGTATCAACACAAACTGTTTAGTCGTATGTGCAATTTAATGAAATTATTCTAATTTATTTAAATTTACTTTTTATTTGCAATTGTCAAAAGTAACTACTTGAACATTATCTCCTAATTACTATATAATGTGAGTAGGCAGAGAAGACGGTAAAATAAGTTTTCTTCCTGTTAGTTAAACAGGTTACTTCATTTTATTTGTTAAAACCCATGCGTATAAATATAAAAATATAAATTAATTTTTAATATTTAATGCCATTGTTAAATCACTTAATGTGGTGTTTTTTTGTTAAATCTACCATATAAACTAAAAAATTGTTATAAAATCTAAATTTGATAATTAGTAAATAAGTTTTAAATTAAAATTATTATTCTATAGTTATATGTGATTTTAAAATTATTTATGCTCAATGGAGTTTTACAGCAGATTGGAGATATTAAAATATTGGGTATTGACGTCATGGGCTCACAGACTACGCCTCCAGCGCATAAGTGGCGTTTTTGGCTCACACAAATCGTCAAGAGCTCACAGATGATGTCATGAGCTCACAATTATAATATTAGGGTAAATCTTTATGAAACTCTAAAACTCTTGCTCTTGCAATATCTGGTAGCCACCATTTAAGTGTTCTAAACTGATAAAATTTAAATATACGCAATAAGATAAGTTCAGTGAGCTCATGACATCATCTGTGAGCTCTCGGCTTAAAAGTGAGTTGGTGAGGTCTTCTTTGAGCCCTAGACGTCACTTATGCGCTTGAGGCTTCGGCTTTGATCTCTGCAGGTCAATACCCAAAATTTTAAGTGTAATTTTCATATTCAAATATTATGTCATCAATGTAAAATCATAATTTATGAATTAATAGTAGGGTTCTGATATATTAGTCAGAGTTATTAAAAACTGCTAAATTAATTGATAAAAATAATGAAATTTTGAAACAATTATAATTTAAATTAATATTTATTTTTAAAAAATCTACTTTTTGACAAGGGAATATATAAATATGTACATTTAATTAAATATATTATAGATGTTAGTTCATTTATTTCTATTTTTATTATTAATAAAAAGTTAACTATTTAAAAAATAATTTATTATTTTAATTTAATTTTATATATTTCAAGATTATATTTATGTTTTAAGTATGAAGGAAAGCTGTTAGGATATAAAATAATTTAGTTAAAATATATTGTTATAAATCTATAAATTCTTTTATTCTACTTTTAATAACTATTTTAATAAATTTTAACAAGTTAAACTAATAAATATTATATAGTCTTTAAGAGGTCTTAATTCAAAAAAAATTAGGGAAATTTGTTAAAATTAGTCAAATCATTAAAAATCTATGAAAAAGCTCAACTTTTTTTTATTTAAAATAATAAATAAAGCAATATAATGCATTTATTTTGGAGTATTATTTGTATTTTAAATCTATAAAAACAGTCATTAATTTATAATATCAAAATAAAAAGAAAAAAAATTATAAAAATTGAATTTAATTAACAAATCTTTTATTAAGATTTAAATCTTTAATTAACTTATATATTTCAAACCATTATAAAATATCTAAGATTTAAAATAAATTATATCAAGTATTTGTTTATTGAATGAATAAACAATTTATGATATATAGAAAGTTTGCACTAAATTATGGTGTTGAAAATATTTAATTCTTAAAATCTTTCCCTCAAATATATTATTTATATATTCTAATAAAATAAACATCTCTATAACTTCTTCTTTGAAAAATAATTTTTGTTTGGTATATAATTAAACTTTATTCATATAAAATTCAATAATTTATTTCAGTTACTATATTATAAAGAATGCTGTCTCAATTATACTATATGCTTTTGCATATATTTTAATAATTTTAAATTATATTTCAAGTTTAATTTTTTAAATCTGATTTTACATATCAAATTAAACAATAACTATTAAATTTGAATTAATTATTTAATTTAAAGATATGTGATTACGTGAGTATTTGATTTTTTTATAAACGGAGTTTCATCTATAACTGTCACAGGCCTAGTATCTGGAGTACCCATCTAAAAGTAGTATGGCTTTGGTATATGTACTTTTATTTATATAAAAATTAAACTCAAATATGAACGATATATTTTATAATATTAAAAGAGTCTATTTAAGATTCTTTTTATTTTCAAAAATAAAATCTATGAAAGTTAAGACTTAATTTAATACTTATAATTAAAATTGATTTATAAGATAAAATAATTACTTTCAATAAATTATTAATATATCAACATAATAAGTATAGAAATATAAACCTTAAAAATTATAATCTTTTTTTTTCCCAAAATGTTTGATATTTTTTTAATTTTTATTATTCTAGAATAATAAAAATTAGGCCGATAAAATTTTTGAAATAAAAATTCTTTATGCATTTTCTTTATATTAGGATAATAAAATCTATTAAGGTTGATTATTTTATTAGAATACCATTACAAGTAGCCTATAAACCTGGAGAATCAATTTCCTAATTTAGGCTGCTCTTTTCTTTAATTTAATTTTCGGCGCCATAATGCGGTAACAGTAACTGATATATCCTGCTTAGTATATCAATTTTTATTTAATTTTGAATCTTATCGATAATTGTACTTTATATCTTCTGGATGAGATTGGTATTTATTATGAATAAAATGTACTAGACTACTAATATAATTAATTTTCTAATTTTAATGAGAATTTGCAAATTTGAAATAATTATAGACAAAAATAACCGCAAGACATCTGAAATAATAAAATTTCATTTTAATATTTGATTTTTTATATAAATTGGCTATTTTAATTTAATCTATTTGTTAGCTAACATTTTTGTAATTTTATTTTAATAGTTTCTAAAACTCTATAATAATTAAATAAATTAATGAATTTAGTATATTTATAGTTTAAAAATGAGAACAGCTGTATCTTGATTGATTGGATAAGCTGGATTATTGCTATTGATAAAATACAAAAATAGAGTATAAATTAAATGAAATTTAAATCAATTAAAATTAATCAAATATAAACAATTCAATTATAATTACGAAAGAAATATTATACTAAAATCTGATATTTTATAATGCTTAAAAAATTAAAATCGCACTTAATTTATAATACTTAAAGTTTTACATTCAAAGTCAATTTTATACAAGAAAAAAATAGTTAACTTAAAATAGTATTAAATATAGCTCTACCCATAATTTAATTTCATTTAAACTTATAGTATAAATTTCTTTGTTACATGTATCTTTATTTCAATAAAAATAGTAGGTGAATTAGAATTCAAAAAATATAATTAATTAGTAAAACTGTAAAAAGCATTGGGGCTTCATAAACTGAAAATACTTTTCTTACTTTGAATTAAATTGTAAAGTCTTATGATTCATAATCTCTATCTGATATTCTCAGTTTTTAGTACATACGACCCATTTAATTTATTGCATTATTGTTTTTAAATTATTTTTGTCTTTATGTAAAAAAGCATATTAATTTAAAAAACTTGTAATCAATAGTAAGAATATACCCACACAGTAACCCTGTATTTAAAGTCAAGAATCTAAAGTATAAGTATATAATATTTATTTAAAAACTAAATATTAATACAATTTTTACTAGAATTTAAAAAATATAAATAATTAAATTAACTTATCACATTTTCTTTAAATTTTATAAAAATGCTAAACTTTTAAGTTCAAAATTATTTGATAAATATACTAAAAAATAAAATTCATTTATAATAGGTAAAGGTCAATTTCACTCCAAGAGATGCTCCATAGAATAATTAAAATTAAAAAGACCTTCAATTTTTAATTTATATGCTATTTATTTTATTTTTAAAATGAAAATTATATAAAAAGTGTTTGCTTTATTTGTGGATATAATTGATATCTGAGAAATTTACAATTAATAAATAATAATAAGCATTATTTATTAAAAATCAATACTTTTGAGAGAATAATTTTCTATAAAATAATGAAATAGCTAAAACTAAAGCACTTAATAATTCTATTTAGAATTACTTATTTTTCATTTATTTAAAAATTAAATTATAGCCTTTTAAAACCATAGTTTTATAAATTATTTGTAAAATATTAAAAAATATCAACCCTTTAAATGTTTTTTGTACTACTCCTGTTTGATTAAAATCAATAATTCCAATGACTGACAATTGATAAACAATGCAATAATTTTTATTTATTTGCTTAAATTATGTTGCAAATGATAATTATTATACATGATTATTTTGACTTTTATAAAATATCTTAAAACTCTAGTGTTTTAAAATGAAGTACCTTCAAATATACCTATTGCAATTTATTATGCGACACAATCAATTAATTTATCAATTTATTTCTTAAATTAAATTCATTACATAAATATAAGTCTTTTTAATTTATTTGTCTAAAAATAGAATTTAAAACGAAATAAACTATGTTGATTTTTTATTTATTAAATCATTGTGTATTTTATTTAATTTATTTTAAATTAAACATCAATTTAATGATTTATATTACTTTTATTGATTCTGTTTAAGTACGAATTTTTATTTTACTTAAAATAATAAACTGGTTTATATGACAAGAAACTTAATAAAAATTATAATAGAGTTATTTAACTAATCAAATAGAGTCAATATTAATTATATTTAACTTCTCTTCTTTTTATTATAGAATCAATTTAATTGATCAATTCATTGAAATTACTAGGAAGCTGTTATGCTAATATGAATTTACAATAACGGAAAATAAGAAAGTAAAAAAAGCATATATTATACGATAAAACTTA
The DNA here is from genome assembly GCA_000711775.1 of Oxytricha trifallax. Classification (NCBI taxonomy): domain Eukaryota; phylum Ciliophora; class Spirotrichea; order Sporadotrichida; family Oxytrichidae; genus Oxytricha; species Oxytricha trifallax. Next base: position 61,000 of record ARYC01017701.1, read on the forward strand.
GAGATATATCTATTGATTTAAAAGTAAATTTTAAAATCACTAAAATTTGAGATATACAGCAATTGATTTGTAAAATTATTTGAATACTTCAAAAATAAAAAAAAACATTTTCTTGTAATATTTTATTTTCTAAATCAAGATATATTCCAGCAGAGTAGGAAGAGACTAAAAGTAATATATTTTTTCGAATGTTTATAATTTAAAATTATAATTACAAATTATAAACGAATTTAAGTAAATTAATTTTTATGCTATTTCTTTTTGGATAAAAATATAACAAACTTGTAATTTTATTATAATTAAAAATAAGATTAATTATTTATTATAAATGGGAAAGAGATCCTAACTATGCCTCAGTTAATTATATATAAAATATAGCTTTCTACTACACTTTTGCTTGCTAATCATAGGCAGAAAGATATCATTTCACCAAAGTAGGCCAGTCGATGATGCTAAAATATCAAACAAATTCTTTCTAGTGCGAGTATTTCTCTTAAAAACAGGTTTACTTGACATGAGTTTGTGATCAGACTTCAAAAGTGAGAAGATTTAAAAAATTAAAGCAAGGAAATAACATTCACCAGGAGAGGTTACTGAAGGAGCGAAAGCTTATAAACTGCATTCTCATAAAAGTTAAAGTTTTCTTCATTAATATACCTTGTAGAATTTTGCAAGTTTTGTTTATTAGTGAACCCGAAACATCATAGTGACATAGGGAAGAATCATGTAGTAGGGTGTTTCCTTTGGATTATTTTGTTTTTGTGTCTGTCACATCACGATTGTATAATCAACTCATTGTTATACACCAAGATTAAATGATGAGTTAGCTCAGGATAAAATTGATGATATAAAAAATAAATTTGAGACTACTCATTAATTAGGAATTGTATATTTAATTTTATTTCATAGTTATTAGTTTTCATTAAAATTATAATTAATTCCAAGTGATTTTCTAATTTAAATAATAAAATAATATTAAATTTTTAGATTTAACTCCAGTAGTTGGAGCAGTTATCTTATAGCTTTTCAAGGTTATTATTTTATAAAAATATAAACTAATTATAAAAGTTGAGAATGTGGACTATACCTGATCTGTGTTAATCTCTTTCAATAAGGTTACATATTTTATAGATTATATTTTTTAATTATCGATCAAATATCTTTAAAAATAAAGAATTATTTAAAGTTAATAAATAACATAATTAATTTATAATAGGTCTAGATTAAAATTTAAATGGAATTGTGAAACACAACTAAAGAGAAATAGTAACCTAAATGCTAATGACTTACTCATTAAAATTTATCAATCTAAGTAAGTAATTCTCCAATTTTTCAACTAATAACTCTTAATTTAACTTATTTTTATTTTAATATCTGAATGAAACAACGAAGTATTCAATTTTTAAGAATATAGGTAGTTAAAACTGTGACGTTGATATTAGCTTGTAAAATTCGAACAATAAGTATAAAACCATATATACTAAAATAAATCTATAACCAAGTCGGCTAATTTGAGTCTAGATTAATAATAAATGTAAAATTTAAAAATAAGATGTTTAAAAATGCACAATAATTATAGTATACTTTTAAGACTTTATATAATGCCATTAATCTATACTTAAAACATAATTATATTTAAGAATATATAAATAATGGCAGCTTTGTATTAATGTATTTATAATTTTCTGATCCTTTTATATTTTATCAATATTTTATAAAATAGATGAAATTTTAAATACAATAGTAAAAATCAATGAATCAAAATTTTTAATAGCAATATATATCAGGAAGTTTTCGAAGATGGTTTCTCGCCATTATGGCGTGATATCTAGTATTAACCAAAGTTGGATGATTCTCGTAATCTGCATATTCTTATATTTCTCAAATAAAAATTAGATTTAGTGTTTTTTATAATTACTTTTTGTAAATATTGGAAATGGCCTGTGAAAGATCCACTTATAGTGTAAGAGGTGTGAATTTTATCATCTAGTAAGTTAAATCTCAGCACTCTTAAATCACACATTTAAAATATTAATTGATAAAAATATTCCATTAAATTTTTAAAAACTTAAAAATTCTTTAATTTAGTGTAAAATATTTATAATTTTAGTCTAAATTAAAATTATAATTTTTATTAAAAAATAAACTCCAGTCATTGTTTTTTAGGAGAGAAAATTCACACCATTAATTATTTTACTTTGATATTTATAAATAAATTATGAGTGGCTTATATCAAATTTTATTGTCAATCAGTTAAAATAATAAGATCAATTAAATATTCATTATTTGAAAATTTTAATTATATTTTTTCAATATAAACCATAAATTTTTATTCCAATTATTATAGGAACATAAAATTATTAAATTTTCAAAGAATTAAAGGAGTTAAAACTTTTATTTCATTTTTATTATCTATATATTATGTTATAAGATTGAGTAGAATTATTCACCCCCGCTTATGTTACTTAACTATTACAAATATTAATATAAATAGAAATATATATTATAAATAAGTAATATTGTATATAGAATTAATATTTAATTAAATTTTTTTCTCAAAAAATGTGGTACTTTATCCATATTTTAATATTTTATTGTTGTAATATTAAAATTAAATTTAATTAAAAAAATATACGATAATTGAGACAATGTTATTAGAAAATTTATAATTAAGGGGAAATAAACACTGAAGGTAATATTCCTACCAACATTTCATTAAAAACACTAGGCGTGGGAACAGCCAGATTTGACTAGTCGTCCAAACTTACATCCTTTCTACCAAAACTCATTTCGCTACTCTTTTCATGTAAAATTACCTGCGAAATAGTATCTCGCGGATATTTTTAGGTACAATTACAATATAATACTGATTTATTTCCCAATCTATAAAAAAGAGTCAGTCAACCAATCTTCAGGACAATAAGTCTGAAGCTAAATATTCGATTATTATTATAATATCGTTATCTGTTGTGTACAAGTACAAGCTAGAGCCAATTGGATTTTTAAATTAATAAAAAAAAAAAAAAATATTCTTAAAAATAGTAATTTTTTCAAATTTGTAATCAAAAAAATATCTTTAAAATCGTGATTTTTAATAGAAGTTTGATAAATTTAATAGAATTAAGCAAGATACAAGCATTTTTTCTAAAATAATATACTAGCAAATTAGTATTTATACTTAATTATATTAGTCTGTAAAATTCTAATAATCTTATCATAATTACTAAAAGTAAAAAAGAGTTTCTATTTGCATGAAAATTTTTGAAATATCAAATATATAAACTTAGCATTTATATTTACAAAAATACTAATTTTTATCCAAATAATTAATTAAAAGGATTAACAACTTTAGTTGAAAAGCCTATAGAGTCTATTTGCATGGTAACCATTTTATATTATACAGTACTTTAGGTAAAATTTAGCTTGGAAACTGACGCAAAACCATTGTAGAACTAAATCATGTATGCTTCCTCAATACTCTTTAAATGAATTATTCTTAAAGGAGATTTTAATTTAAAATAATTCTAGAAATACATTGGAAATTTGGAAAATTATTTCTAATTAAATTACTATCAGAATCATAGCAGTTAAAGTTGTTTATTTAAAAGACCTTTGATTCATTCTATAGAGAATTCAAAATTAACTGGACTTTATTACTGACGGTACTATTTTATTCCATAGAGGCTTTGAGATAACTTGACTTTAATGTGAGGATATAATTTAATGAATATATATTGATTAGTTAAAGTCAAGTAATCTCGCTCCCTTGATGAGATAAATAGTAACACCATTAGTAAAGCCCAGCTAATTTTTAATACTCTATCTAATATACCCAAGATCGTTTTAATTGGTCAACTTTAAATGACACTAATTTTATTTATTTAATATTTAATTAATTTTAATTTCCAAATTTAGAATGAATTCCTACAAAAATATGACAGGAAATCAAATGTAAATATGCATAAGCAATTTATTTCTTTTTTTTAATAAACTTTAATGTATTTGAAAGCTCTCTTTCTATTTTATTAGTTTTTAAATTTTATAAAAATAATTCGAATTTCAATATAAAAATATTATTTTTGCTAAAAAATTTTTATATAAAACTAAACTAATAATCTTTACTGCTAAATTTATTTTAATTTTTAATTAAAATATAGAAATAAAATACACTTATTTATCAATATCATTATTGCAACACCGTAGGCTTAAACTGAATATTTAGCGTACATACTTCCATCATTTGCATTTAAACAATTTAATTACTAAATAGACTAAATAATTTTTATAATTTATTGAAATTATATTAAATAACAAACTTTGTCAAAGATTATTTTGTAAATTGGTAGTCATTAAGTATATTTGTCATAAAAAATCATATAAAATTTTAAATCTATTGCACTAACTTTAATTATCATACAAATAAGGACTCAAGCATAAATAAATATTTATAAAAGGAGTTTAGAATTTCTAAATAAAATTCTTAGTACTCTAAGAAAAATATTCTAAATTAAAATTAATTGAAGATAAATTATTATATAAGAAACGATAGAGTGCATTATTTAATTAAACATGAATTTCTTAATTGATTTATCATAATATTAACTAACTTTGACTCTTGAATTACTTATGTGGAAGTAAATTTTGAAAATTAGTTATAACTTGAGATTTAGATTACATTATAAAATACATATATATATATATATATAGAATGCAACTGAATTAAATAAAAATTATTAATTATTTAGATTCTCTAATTCTTTTTTTATTAAAGGAATCAATTTTTTATTTTACTAAAATGCCTAATAAATAAATTTAATATTTCCACAAATAATTTTGAATAAATTTATTATAATAAAAATTGTAGAAGTTTTATATGGATATTATTTTATTGATTTCACATCAATAAAATTAAAAATTAATTTCAAATAAATGATAAAATTAATATTAAATAAGGATAGAAAAAACTAAAATTTCTATATAAATTAATATTATATTTAATAATAGTTAATAATTTATATTAGTTCAATATTTTTTCGGTTTTAATTCAAGATGACAAAGTCGTAGATTTTTTAATATTTTAAAATATTATTTAAATTGGTAAATTTTTTATAACTATTATTCATTATAAAACAAAATGATTTTAAAAACAAATTAAAAAATACTAAGATTATTGTTATAAATTAAAGTAAATTAAATAATTTTAAGTCATAATAAGTATTTTACATAAAGCAAATGTAATTATTATAGGATGCCTAGATAATATAATTATGAAATATTATTTTTGAATTATTATATAATAAAGAATATAAAATTAGATAAACAACTTATTCGTGATAATTATATACTTTTATAGGATTTAGAGATTTTGTATTATTATTTAATTTAAGATTAAAAATAAACAGTAATCTTTTAAAAACGAATATTTTTCATCTCCCAATTAATATAAGAATGTTAAGATTAATGAAATATATAAAGCGAATTAAGTGAAATATTAGGAAGTCTTCGTAATAGATCAATGATTTAATGATATAATTTATAGTTAAAGTATAGTAATATTGTATTAATTATTTCATAATTAGTTGATTTCCTATTATCAAAGCCATCATGATTTATTGAGCTCATCTCCATATCTTTAACTTCGTAGCATCAATAAAAGTCAAATTTAAGGTTTAACATCTAAAAACTCTGACGCATATAATGATTTAAGAGTGTGTCCTGAGAATCTTCTGACAGGGCGATCCTCCATTATATTAGATTGACTTAAAATAAATTAGTAATACAAAAATCAAATCAGGCAAACTAAAACTGTCTTAAGTTTAATGATTAATGATCATAGTTTATAATAATAATAGGTTTATCAATCAATGAATTTTTATTAGAGATATCTTAATTAATTTTAGAATCATACTTTTTTTATAAGAATACATTTAAAAATTCGAAAATTAATTTAAGTTTAATAAATAATTTATTAAAATGTACACTGAAAAATTGTTTATTAAAAATTATATTTGACTATAAAAATATATATTCAAAGCGATAATAAGTGGATATGCTTTCATTTGATTTAAAATGAATTTTAAAAATTTATGTTTACAGAAACGATTTATTGCTTGTGTAACTATTTTCTTATTTGTTATTTCATAAAATATTTAAAAAACTATTATAATGACTTTTTAAGTGCAATTATTTATGATGATTTTTTATGAAAAATTTCAAATAAATTATTATTTTTCAATTTTTATTAATAAATTTAATTTATTCTCCAAAATTATTGTCCTAAGATAACGAAGTAGCCTTCATATAAATTAATTATCAAACTGAATTAATAAAATAATTAAAAAAATCCTATAAAATAATATTTAAGCCTGAGCATTGTGAAAATAATTTTTATAATTTCTTAAATTAGTATAATTATTATTAGTTATTACTATAAATAAAATCAAAAGTTTCATTAAATTAAAAATAAATATGAACTTTTTAATGGGGATAAGTTTTCTGACTAGAGGGAAGTTTTCTGTTAAGAAAATTTATATAAATATTAAATATTATAATTAACATATTTTTAAAAATTAAATAATTAATTGCAATTATTTTCTAAAATCATAACTTGAGATATAGAACGATATTTTTTATAAATCTTGCTAAGAATTTTGAAAAACTAATGGAAAATAAGAGATATAATAATGAAAATATTGTTTAACATGAAATATATTTTTGTAAAACTTCATGAGTGATAGGTTAAATTCTTGAATTACATATAAATGAATATGAAAAATTGATGAATTGAAAAGTAAAATACATTTAAATAAGAGACATTTTAAATGTTTAAGAAATTATAACAGTATTTTTAACTTTCGTCCTTGAAATAGATGACTTGCTCAGAAGTACAAAATATTGATAATTAATATGTACGATGACACACTAATTTCTCACTAGAAATATAATAAACTCCTGCAATCAAAGCCTTCTGCGCTATCGCCAATCTTGCATTTGATAAAATTTAAATATTACTTTCTATAAGCTGCTCAACCTTTAATAATAAAAAGATTGACTCCCAAAATTTTTATCATATTCCCTGGAATATATAGGCTTGATACATTGCATTTTTTTAATGAAATACTTCTAATAAAAGACAATGGCTGCACTAACTACTTCTTGGAAAATAAATAAAAATTGAATGAGAGACTAGATTTACTTCAACAAGTCTCAGATTTGAGTAACTCACTTCAAGGATCGTCAAGTAATGCGATATCCTGCCCATCCTCATTGTCTGATGTTGGCCTTGTAATATTCTTCGTATTCGCCAACTTTTTCACCAAGTCTCTTGGTGTTTTAACTTGCCATTTGGAATAACTGGGTATTGCAAACGATGTAAGGGGACATTCTTGCATCAGAGGTCTCTATAGAGCACCGTTCGAAACTCCGTTTTAAAATGAAGGGAGGTGGACTCTCTGACTCAGACATCTCCTCTAGGAGGTCAGATAATGCGACAACAAGCTTTCCTCAGGCAAACTTATGTCTTTAGCTTGGGCGCCCTTGCACATCTCCAGATCTTATGATAAATCACTCGACTAGATTCTCAATTGCAAGCTCGTACTCTTTGAATAGGTTGCTGACTTCCTCTAAGCTATAAAATAATTGCCACAGTGATTTCGTTTGAGCGCGATCAGACTTTTCCTCGTGCTAAGAATCTTTATTTTAAATCTAGTATAGATTCCTGTATTTTCTAATTCCAGTTTCAAGATTTTCAGGGCCTCTATCAAAATCATTTCCATCTTTTTTGGCAACTTAGAGCTTCAAGATGACTACTCGTTCTAAGTAGAATGACCGCATAAGCTAATCTTTTTGAACTTTTGAAGTTTAGTTATGCTTAGGTAACCGAAGGTAAAGAAAAATCATATCTTTTCTGCTCTTTCTTGCATTTGGTAATCCCCAGCAACAATAAGTCTTAAGAGCCTGCAAATAAAATGCTCATTAAATTTCCAATTCAGCAGAAACCAAATGAGAATCATAAGAACGATCCATTTTAACATCTAAAAGGTTTTAAAGTATTATAAATATTGCTAGAAACATTTTGACTATGATTAGGCGTTCAAGGGTCGTTGCAGGACTGTGAGAGCTTTGCATTGTGGATGCTCGTTGAGGATTTAGTGTAAATGCATTATATGCTCATGACCACAACTGCATCTGCCATTGTACTAATATATGTTGGGCACTTACCACCTAATAATTGCGATGCAACATATTTAATGGAATGGGATTTATGTACTGCCACAAGAAGTATTTAGTTTAAGAAGAAGAATAAGCATCACTGGCTCCATTAATCAAAGCTTGAATCAGAATATAGTTTTGGCAAAATTTATTATAAATTATAAATTAATTAAATATTGTTGTTCAATTCCTGATATTTAATAATAAACTATTAATTAAGTTAAATATTGGCATTAAATTAACTTATATTTTTCATAAAATTTAAGAGTAAAAGTTCCAAAAAGCTTTATTTGTATTTTGATTAATTTTTCACAATCATCTTAATCCATAAAAAAGTGATTATTTTATGTAAAAATTAAAGAGGTGATAATTTTGTCAAAAAATAATTCCATAAAGAAAAAATAAATAAAAAAAATAATAAAATTTTTTGACTTGAAACTTCCCTAAAAAGGTTTTTTATCATAAACCTTAACAGAAAACTACCTCCCCCCCTATTTTAAATTAATTCATATTAATTTATGGATTATTTTTATATGAAAAGAAAAATAGTTGATTTAATTATTCTTATTATTATTTAAAAATAAATTAACAACAAAATCAAGCCTTAAAAAATGTATAATTATGATTGCAACCTAATTTAATTTAATTTTATTAATTTTAAAGCAATAAACGCATCTTTATAAAAATCAAATACACTTATCTTGCCATAGGATTTGAGATATAAAATATTTCCATAAATATCAGTCCTAAGAATGAATCCTAAAGATGAAATATTCCAGTAGTTTGAGTAGTTATTTGTAGTAAAATTAACTTCAGGAAAGAGATCGGTAGATATCGTTTCTTATTTTAAGAAAAAAAAAATAACTACGAAGTTTTTCATTTATTAAAAATAATTTTAGATTTATAAAAGTAAGTATTCGGAGATAAATTAGAAATTTAATCATTTACTTAAAGATTATTAATATCTATTTCTATTTAATTGCTATATTAATTAAACAAAATATATTTTTAATTTATAGCTTTTTAAAAGTTTCTCCGATCGATATTAGTTCGTTGTTACCCATATAATATCCAACATAAATACGAGTTTTTTGTAAATAGTCTCCATAATAAAACTTAAATCCCTTAATTATTGAAAGCATTTTTTGTATTAAAAAACAAATTACAGATGAAATAGCTTAAATTTAATTTGAGCTTATATGTATAAAATATTAATTTCATATTAAAAGACTTATTTAGAGCTAAGCTTAAATAATATAATTCATAAAATGCCTAATTAAACAGCAATGATACAAACTTATGCACATCGCTTCAACTATTATGTATCAATCACTATTCAATATTAAGTTGTAAATTTATCGTTTTAATTTAGAGAGAAAAAAATAACTTCAACATCAATTTTATTGTAAGCCCATTTATAATTTTTTTAGGAGAAATTTATTGCTATTTAGACTGTAAACTGAGTGAGGTTGTGATTGACTTTACAGTATCATTTTATAGAAATAATTTATACTATGTTTGTGATTAAATGAAAAGAGCTGTTATAATAATATCATAAAATGGATGTAGTTTGATACATCTTTTAATATCCTTGAAATTAAATTTATTTTAAAACAAAATATGATTATTATAGGAATATAATTGAATAAGGAATTTATTTAAAACTGTAATTAAATAGTTGCATTTACTTTGTTAAAAATCATAAAATAGTACTTATTTGATTGAGAATTTAAAATCAGATTGACTTCACTATTAGTGGTACCCCCTCTATTGCATTACTGAAGCGAGATATCTTGAGTTTAATTTTGGGTGATTTTTTGTTGCTATAATTAATCTCCACTTATCATCTTGGTTTTACAATGAGATAAAGCATTACAGCTTATAGTAAATTCCAGCTGATTTTAAATTCTTTATCGATCAAATACCAAATTATTTTGGTTTAGAGAAGTTAACCGCTATTAATTTAATTAATTAATTTAATTTTAATTATTAATTTCCAAAGAATTATAATTCAAAATAAATATAATCTATGTATCTTAAATAATAAGTAAAAATTTCATTATAAATATATTTGACTCTCTTTATTATTTTATAAAATGCAATAAACTCGTCTATTATCTAAAATTTATAAGGATATCAAATGAGTACAATTTTTTTCGCATCCAAAACTAAACATGAATTATTCATCTGAAAAACAATATTAATATTTAATAATATTAAAACTATTTTAATATCAATTAATTTGATAAATTATTATATATATATATATTATTTTAAATTAAAATTAATTAGTAAATATAAAAATTTATACTAATTGCATATTCGTTTATTAACAAAGAATTGTTAGATATTATAAATTCAAAACTTAATTAGGGAAGGAATTTATTTTATTTCAGTATCTATTACAATTATAAAATATGTGAGTATTTTTAAATAATTTCAAACATTATTTTCAAAACTATTACAAAATTAAAAATAAGCTAGTAATTTATAATTACAAAAACTATCAATAGAGCTCCTTAAGTGGCAGAGAGATTTTTTAAATGTTCAATCAGAAAGAACAGTAAAATTTTTCATCGCAGTTTATAATTATTTTTGCTTACTAATATAATCTAGCTTATTCAAAAGTTTTTAATGCTAGTTGATTTTTGTAAATATAATTTTCTAATTATTTTGTATTTTATCAATAATTTAATTATAATGGTTCAATTTAATCAAATTAATTGTATTTTCTTTTGAATTAGATAAAGAGAATTTTAGATTTATATTATTTTAAAGATAAATTAATAATATTTTTTTATTTTTAAAATTGGCTCAAATTCTATCAATGCTTTTAATTAAATGATTGAGATATAATAATTGACTTTTTTATAATGAATATTGATTTAATCTAATCCAAATTATTTTTATTCTTAAATACTATGGGATTCTAAAATTTAATTTAACATTTTTGAAAAGCACTTATCTGCTAGAATGGTCTATGAATATCTAAAAATAATATTGAAGATATAGTTGTTACATGATAATTGTAAGAAATAGAGAGACAATGTAAAATTTAATAGATGTGCTCTATCTTAATTTTTAAAAAATCATGATTGAATATAATAATGTTTAGACTTTTTTTATAAAAAATGCTAAAGTATATTATTTTAATTATTAAAGACCTTTTATTATTTATCATGATATTTTTATAGATTAATACACACAAAGTATTGTAATTTATGTTTACTAACTTTTATTAATCCACAAATAATTGTAACTTAAAATGTATAGATTCTCCAGCACCTGGCTATGATAATGGTGGTACCACGGTTCAAAACACCAAAATCCCTTCATGAGGTTTATAAGTTCTTTAATTTTTTGTAGGGTATAGTAAGGGTTAATAAAGAAATTTATTCAATATAAGAAAATTTGAAAAGAGAAATTTAAGGTCTATTCATGATGAGAAATATTATTAAAACTTAGGAAAGGTAAAAGCATTTATATAAACTAAGTCAAACCAGTACTGAATTATGCAGCAATTGCAAAGCTCTTCAAGAGTGCCACAAATTTTAGGTATTACTGCTTGCTACATATTTAGCATATAAATTCTGGCCAATGAAACATCCTGAATATATAAATCTCTCTCTTGTTCATATTCAATCCCTCTGCGACTCTAGGACTTTAAAGTATTAAGCACTTTTTAAACTTAACTTGCGAGATTTTATGTTTTGTCACAATTTCCCAAACAGCGTATCTTCCATAACTCTAGCGAATATTTAAAATAACATAACTCTAGCGAATATTTAAAATAACAATTGTTAGTACTTTCAATAGTGTCTTTAGTTTAAAAAATAATTTATATATATTAATACTCGTATCATACCTAAGCTTAAGCTGTAAATCTAAATATTTCTCATCATAAATATATTCTAAATTTCGCTAATTTCTATTTCTCAATATGCAATTTAATATAATTTCTCTATTGGCCCCAATAAGACCTCAACTATTCAATACAAATTAAATCACTCAAACATTTAAATAAGGGGTTTTGGGGTTTTGAATCAACCTGAAATATGTACGAGTTTTATAAGCTTTTAAATAAAAATTTAATTTTTTATTTAAAATAATTTGAGAAAAGTTTTATAATATTTACTAACACTAGGATAAATAGTAAATTTAAATATATAATATACAATTTCTATATTATTTTATAATAAAAATAATATCAAAATAGCAAAATAGTAAGATAAAAGTATTTTATCAAAGAAATTTTAAGTATTTAAATATTATGATTTAATATTTAAAATATAATGTTATTTCTTTGCATAGAAAAGATTAAAATTTCATATTAATATTTATATTTTAAATTATTTTGCTTAAAAAATTGATAGAATTCAAATAAAAAATACTATTAATGCTTTATTTTTTATGAATATATAGTCTAATTAAATGAAGAGAATATTAAATACATTTAAAATAATTAAATCTTGATTTTTATTTTGAGTAATAAAGAACTTATTAATCTATTTACAGGTGGATTTAATGAATAAAATATTCGAAAATCAAGGAAGTATTATCAAAATTTTTGTCTTATTTCACTAATAATTTTTGTAATGAATTTATTGTATCAATTTAAAATAATTAATGATTAATGATATTACTGAATCAAAACCCCAAAACCCCTGAATGATATTTATAAGTGTTTTTATTTGTAAGGTATAATAGGGGTTAGTAAAGAAAACACAGGTTTTAAGTTAATTTATTGAATATTTAATGAGTATTAGTGCAATTAATTCAAACAAATTTAATGTGTTTGTCCTTGTTGTACCTCTTGAATCTCGCTCTCTATAGTGACTCAAGTAAGTCATCTATGATTGCATTGGATAGGGAGGAGCTCTCAAGCACGATTATTATCTCTACTATATTTCTAATTATTTAGCAAACATAATCTTCCTTTAAATGCTTCTAATCTAATCTTATTGATTAATTGTTATGCTTTGTGCCAAAGTAAGACATGGCCTCCATATCGCTCTCTAATATAATTGCAGCTACTGCCCATTCATCACATTAGACTGATCCATTCGTCCATTTTTCTCAGACTAGAAAGTAGCCTGGTGTAAAAAGAACCTTTGCTAAGGTTACAATCTCTTATCTTATGGCTCTATTTAAATCGATGACAACTACTTCTAGTGGGCAGAGGTTCAACATTATATTTTCAGGCTTCAAAACTCTATGAACATATCAAAGTTCATACAACTCCTTGGCACTGTTAATCATATCTGAAAGAATATCATTTAAGTCGTCAATGTATCTGTTTTGATATAGATAATCTGTCAGAGTCATTTCAAATTTCTTGAGCCTTAGTGCGATAAAACAATGGCTTAAAATGATACCGTCTAACTTAAGCAAGTGCTTGCAATCTATTATCTAAGCCTCTCTTATAATGATATATTCGTTAGCAAATTCATTTTAGAACTGCTCATTCTTTATTTGATAGTTGAAAGGGTATAACTTGTAGGCATAATCATCAATCACTATAATCTTTGACTAATTAGGAACACTTATATGCAGATAATTTTCAATACAACTTCTAAGATTAATTGTATTTAATGCAGGAATGTTTATTGCTTTATTGCTTTGGTTTAGAAGCATGCTATCATAGTGTTACCTGCAGGTTAGTTCATCGATTCTAATCGTCCTTGTCTCTTCAGTCTCTTCAAACTCAAGAGTATTTGATTTTCTTTAGCTGGTTCTAGTTTTTGAGTCTCTCAATCTTTAATCAAGACCTCGCTAAGATGATGCTTTTTCTTATGCCTTTTAACTTTAGCTGAGTGAGTGTATGACTTAATGCAAGTAGCGCAATAATACATTCCATCTACCTTATAATGTTTGAAATAAACCTTAGCTTTAACAGAATGTACCTCTTTTATATGAATCTTCAGGCTTTATTCAGTTGGAAATAAAGTTCTAGCAGTCTTGACATTAAAATTCTTTTAATTTTTAAACTGAAAGCTGTTCCTTTTCTTCTTCAACATAATCAATCTATGCTTAAACTCCTTTCTCTTTGGTCTCCTATTGATTTATTGTTTCAATTATGAAGACCTCTGCTTCAAACTCAAGAGCTTTAAGCTCTGGTTTCCTTTAAACGTATATAATCTCTGGCTTCTTAATTTAACTATAGTTTAGCTATTATTATCCATTGCCAAGAGAGACTCCTTTGCGAATCAAGTTAGCCTCCATGTTTGAATTCAAATTAAAATTTCTATTATAATTCTCTAATAAACTCTCTAGTTAAAGTTACTCTGTATTGGGGTTGGCACAGCAGCAAAAATGGTTGATTATAAGTTGTTAGAAATAATATTATTGCTTAGATTATAACTATAACTTTTCTAATTTCATACTTAATATTTTAATTTTTTTTCAAATTTTAAAGAAAATTAGGTTTGGTACTGATACCAATTAGGTTTTGAAACAGATTGGAATTTTCCATTAAATCCTCATTAGATTTAAACTAGGCACTAATTAAGTTTTGTTACTTTTAAATGGTATCAATTAAAATTAAACGGATTTAGTACCAGTACTAATTAAATTTAATCAAATTAAGTACTAATTTTATGAACTAAATTGAGAAAAATGGAGCTCCATCTCTGAAGTTTGTTACAGCTTCTGCCAGCTTTATCCACGTATCTTTACCATGTTGACCTTCTGTAAGACGCCCATATTTAGTACTAAGATTTTAAACAGTAAGATCCAGAACTATTAATATTAAAATTTGAAATTTAATATTAAGAGAAGGAACAAGGATGAAATCTATAACTACTGCAATGAAGAGAGTTAAAGCTTAAGAAATGATTTCAAGATTTATAAGCAAGGAGGATTTTTATCGATACCTCACTCAACAAGGTAAGCATGTAAAATATAGTTTATCATAAACTATAGTGGGATTATTCTTTCCAACGATGGAAGGTACCAAAATATCATTTTTAAAAGTTATACTCTGTGATGAGAAGAAAGCCTATAGAAACAAAGGAATTAAATTGATAGGAATATTAAACTACAGAGAGATTTCAGTCACTAACCTCTACAATGATAGATGAAGGATGAAGAGTTGGTAATTTAACTTCCTATCAAGAAAAAACTCTCTAACAAGCTTCCAGAGAGGAGCTTCTTCTTTGGTTTCCATGGCACTTTAAGAAAGAGTTATCTCAGAGAGATCATTAAAGAAGCTCACAAGAAACGTTAGTCTCTTTCTCCTGAAGATTAAAAAAACAAGGCAAACTAATAAGCGCGACCTGGCTAGCGGAGCTTAATAAGCATCCCTTCCTCTCTAGTAAGCTTTGATTCATAACTCTGTAGGAAAACCTGGAACTGGTATATTTTTAATGAAAGAACATGTAAATCTTCACAGAGAGAGAAAGTCATAGACTATTAATCAAGTGAGCAAGAGACTTTATAAATATTTTTAAAAGCCAGATGAAATGATCATATATATAGTAGGTGGAACTAAGAGAAGAAATATAGCCCCAAGCAAGCCATAAGAGAAAGAAAAATAAGAAAAGTCAAACTCCTTTATGGGCCAATTTAATATGTGAATACATTCATTCGTTTTAAATCTAAAACTTAATTATAAACATTCATTCTTCCCTCTCTCGCACAAATTTTTGTCTTATCTACACTCACTCTCTTTCAGATGCTTTCAATTAAGTCTAAAGTATCGATGGGCAAGTCATTCATAAGATGATACTGCAGCAGCTTCTTGTAGTGGGTCTTGATTTAACTCCAGTATAATTTAATTCCATTAAATTATTGGCTATAAGGAAAGTTTTATACAGGAGTTATGTTTAACTCTTCATAAGCTTTATTTGACTCCTTAGTCTTATGAACTGATAAGCTATCAACAAACAGAATAGTCTCCTGGTTACAATAATTCTCTCTGAGCTTATGTAGGAACTCTTTAAATACTCTCGCTTAATAGAGCGAGGGTGAATAACATAACTTTCTAAGTCTGAATCTTCACTTATACCAGCTAAAATTGTATGGGTGACTACCTTAAATTTTTAGTCGTAAACTTCTATATTATCATACTTCTTATACCAAGACATATTAATAAAAGTATTAAATGTGAATACAGCTTCATCAGCATGTATGAACTTGATATTAATGACAATAGCCCTCTGTATTTAATCATTTATAGAGTTTAAATTATTGCTATTAAATGGTGCTGTCAATCACTCTCTTCACTCTGTTGACAGTCTTTAAAGTAATATCATTTCTTCTATAAATATTGGCTATAGTCTAACGAGAGATACGCATGTAAGGAAACTTGCGATGAAACATCACCCAATACTTCAAAGTCTTCGAGTCGTAGAGGTAGTGAATATGAGTCTGAGAGAACTTTTATTTTCTTACAGGATGCTTTCAAGAACCATAATTAAAATCCTAAACAGCTAGCAAGCAATGATAACTAACAGTTGAGGCACTCTTGCGTAATAACCTTGCTATAGCTGCATAATTCATTACAGGTTTGGCTTAGTCAATATTAATACTGTACCATACCTTAGCTTAAGCAATAAATCTAAATATTTCTCATCATAAATCGACCCTAAATTTCGCTAATTTCTATTTCTCATTTTGTAAATTGGCCTAATTTCCCTACTAACCCTAATAAGACCCCATTTATATGAAGTTTATAAAGCATAGAAAATTGTAAAGTAATGAAATTAAATTAATTGCAATATAATTCTTTAAAATAATCTAAGTTCTGTGATAATAATTAAAATATTTCAAATGAATATATTAATTCTTTTTAAGGTAGTGATTAGTTATAGTTCAAAATTTGAATGAAATTTTGTCTATTTTTTTAGCTGAAGTTGGTTAATATTTAAATTTATAAGTTAATATTTATTATTTCACACTAATTATCATAATTTTGAAAATTTTATTTTATTATTTTTATTAATCAGCTACATCTTTCATTTCTTCATCATCAGTAATTTAAATTTTAATATATTGAGTTTTGGTGTTTTTATTTAATTTATTATATATAATTTATTTATTTTATTTTTTGGATTTAATAAATTATTAAAACTATAGTTGATAATTATATCAATTTTTTAATTTAAATTAATTGCAAATTTAAATTTATAATATTCTAAATTTACAATGAATGTTGTGGACATCTAAGTTATCTAATTTATTTCTGAAATTACTAAATTTCTTATTCATATTATTCTAGTGAGCCTCTCTAATCGTACTTATTTTCGTTTTAAAATTGGTATTTTTTCTCTATAAATATATCAATAAAATATATAGAATGAATTGATATAAACCTTAGCCTGATTCTATGTCCTTTATAAGATCTATCCTAACTGTTTTTGAATTCTAATTATTATCAAATACATTATTTTTTAATTATTTACTAAAATTTATAAAAATAGTAAAAAAATTACTGTCTTAAAACAAATATGCATAATTTTTTGATTGATAATACTCTCCAAGAAGAATAAGGAATTAATAAATTATACTAATTGTATATTAAGAATCTTTTTAAGAGAAGGTTCCATTATAAAATATTTTAGGCATATATATATCTAATTTTTTTTACAATTTTTACTTTTATTTAATTACATTTCTATTTCTCTAATAAAATCTTTTTTCTTGTCTGATTATCTAAGCTCTTCTTTTAGTAACTATGAATTTTTCTTAAATATGCTTTTTATAGAACTATCCATAGTTGATTTTGTTTAAAAGTTGGGATTAGTTTCATTTAATTTCATCATGGTTTCACTTGTTCTTACAGTTGACATTGTTGATGACTTTGAGAAAGCTTTTATTATTAAATATAAATTATTTTAATAATCCAACTATTTAGATTTTATGATAGAATATTTATTTCATTTCTGCTTAATTAATCAACAAATATTTTAAAATTGAGAAAGATGCTCTCATTGTTCTTATTTTATAAATGAAACTTTTCAAAGAAGTAGCTACAGTCTTTGATGCTTATCTGATTATTTTAATGGCTGAATAAATGAACAAGCTCATACATTTAATATTAAATTATTAAGAAATATAATATATATATTTTAAATTAGTTATTCGTTTTTTATGTAGATTTAGATTACTTAAATTGATATAATTACCTTAAAATTTAATTTAATTCCCCATTATAATACAATTTCATCGGAGTATTTAATAAAACAGTAAATTAAAAAAAATTAACTATTTAAGTTAATTTATCTAGAATCCTTTTAGTTATAAGATCAATGCCATATATTACCGCTCTATTCATTGATATTAACCTTTTAACCTTTTTTATATAATTAATTTTTACAAATAATTTATACAAGAGCATTTCAAGTATTTTAATTAAAAAAACATTCCCATTTAAATTTTTTAATTCATTTACATATAATATTTTTTTTAAATAATAAACTCATATTAAGGAGTGAAATAAAAACTATTACTGAAAGTACAACCCATCCTACCATGTACCTATTTTCTGGACTAGGCTCAAAGTCTGTAAATAGCGTCAATATAACCCTAAATTTTCTCGATAAAAGAATTAAAATATTATTTAATTACTTTCAAAATATGTAAATTTAATGGCTTTCATTATATAATATTCTTTTATAGTTTTTATAATTTAATTCTTTTTAATAAAAGCCATCTTTGGAAAATTATTATTATTTGCTAAACTTAATGCATTTATTATTATTTTACTAATTATCCAATCACAAAAAGGAAATTTATTTTATTTAAATTATTTATTGAATGAAATTTATATTAGAATTCATTTAATTGCATTGACCATAAAATATATAAATATTTAAGCTCAAGAAAGAATTTTTCAATTAGGAAATGTATTATAAAAGCAATTAATTTTTTTAAATTCAAGATTTCTTTAATTATTTGGATGTATCTTTATCATTAAATATTTCCTAAAATTATTAATCAGAATTATCATTATGGATATAGGTTTAATAAAATTGTATTAAACTCCTAATTTTTTTTAAATTATTATTAACTATATTTTTATTCTGATTAAGTTCATGTGAAATATCATAAATATTTATAAACCAAAATATTAATGAAGTTTTCTAAATATCTCTGAAGTGAACAGAACTAAGCCTTCATTGATAAGTTCCATAATATTATTTAGTTTAGAATCAAAGGGCATTACTGTGAAAAGGTATATGAACTAGCCAATTGACATCATTTAGAAGGTTAGTAGTTGTATATAAGGAGCCTCATAAAAGAAAAGCATTGATATTACAAAGATAAATCTCCTTATGAAATACAAAGAGTAATTCATAAAATACTCAATAGATTAAAACATTTAATAGTATCAAATTCATTGAAATTATAGATAAAAAGATTCTATTATATAGATATTTTTAAATATATATTCTAAGAGAGATTTTCTAAAAATTAAAGAGCTAGTTTTAATTTTTCCTAGGATATTTGCCTAGCTTAATTTACATTTAGAAATATTCCTTATAAAAAATATTTCTTTTCGGTTAAAAAGTTTTTCCAAATAAGTATAGAGAAATGAAATAATTAATTAAATGAGTCATAGAGTTATTTATTTTTATTAGACTAATAGAGCTATTTTAATCGTCTGTAAAAAGAATAATCTTTTTCTTTGAAATAATGCAATTATCAAACTATATATATATTACAGTTCGCCTTCATCATCACAAATTGTTAAAGCGATGTTCCATCTAGAATACAGAATGAATTTTGTATTTAATAAATATTATATTTACTGGTTTTACTGCTCATTATTAACTAATAGTATATAATTCTCAAATATAATTAAAATCAAGGAAAATGGTTATCAAATAAAAACTAATAAATTGGTGAATATGCAATTGACCACTTCTTATCAGTATTTAAGTTTTCATGTAACGGTTTAATTTAGTGAAGTTGCTTGAATGAGATGTTTTAGTTTTAATTCAATAATAAAGGCAATAAAATTGGAGCAAATATGCAAAAGATCTAAATGAAATTAAGGAGAATATAATTTACAAATAACATTAGTGAGATTAAACTTGATATAGATACTCCATAGCCTTGGTCAAATCTAAAATGCTTGAAATTTATAATGACACTTAGAAGCGTGTTCAAATATTATTCAATGAAAAGTCTTATAGGAAAAGCAAATATAAACTTTGATGCAAAGTATTGTGCTACTCTTAGAAATCTAAAAGAAATTTATTGGCATAATAATCTTACTTTGGAACTACGTTTGCAAACTTTTATAAGATTAATGTTGTCAGTATTAATGCAGGGGACATCAAAAGTAAGAAAGTGTTGAAGCCCATGTTTTCAACTGCAATTCCAGAATCATATCCAAAATCTCTAAAATTATCATTATAAGCATCTGTCTCTGGGATTTCAAACACTGAATCCACAAGTTATTTTGAGAATAAGTAGTCAAATCTTAGGGAACCCACTACTAGCTAAAAGAAGTAATATAAATTTGCAGGTATCATTAGCTCATACAAGGGTAAATGGGAAATCAATTACTGACTGTTCACAAATCCCCATAAGACCTGTAGAGATTATGAAATTATCATTTAAGTTCCCACTTATGTTATAAGAATTGACGAAAATGTGCTGTTAAAAAACTCTGCTATTTTTTTCACAAAGTCTCCATCATAGTTTGGCATTTATGCTGGCACATAGGTTGAGTATGACATTGACTTATTTGTATTCGTGTACATAAATAATGAAGGATTAATATTAGAGAATTTATAAATGATATTGGAAAAAACTGATTCATTCAAGATTTTAGTATAGTGTTTTAAATTGGCAAGAATTAAAGATTTTTAAAATTAAAAATTACATTTTTTATCGATGCTTTTATCAAAGTACAGAATTTGTAATCAAACAATATTTTTGGACAGAAATTTTTACAAATTAGTAATTCACTTTCACTTTAAGATGTAATAAATTAACTCCAATTAATGAAACAGTATTCTAATTAATTAAGTAACTTTTTTTAAATAATTTTAAACTAACAATCATTTGCATTTAATTAATTATTTTTTAATCATTTTAAATTCTTTAAATTTGAATTTAATTTAATAGTATAAATTTAATGATTAGTTAGTGTTATTCTTAACTGCGTTTTATCCATTCCAGAAGATTATACATACAAGGGTCTTGAGAAATCAATTTTTATTTAAATAACGTTATCCCTAGCATAAACAACAGTCCAATTAAAAGTTATTTTATAACCAATTATTTTTTAATTTTTTAAAGAGAGTTTGATTATAAAATAAAAAGTTCAGATCTTATAAACTTTATTATTGAAGTTACATTAAAAACTTAAACTTTAATTCTATTGTCATATTTTTAAAATAAAAATTAGTCATAATCTATATAAAACATATATCAATGAAATCTTTAATTTAATTTATAAAGGGTTTTATATTGAAGGATCATCTATTTGTAGTTTAAGTGATTGATATATTTCTTGTAAAATTTCAGTGTCATTTGTTGTATTTAAAGGTTTTTCAAACTTGATGGTTACTAATCCAGTTGGAGAGATTTGTTATACCTTAAATTTAGATGTGTCCTAGATACTTATAATATCTGATAAGTTGCTTAAATTTTTTTTCAAAAAAGTTTTTAAAAATTTATTTTATTAAATTATTTGATATCAATGACTTAATAAAATTCCTAGAATTTTTCAACATTTTAATTAAACATCTCTTTAAAATCATACTCAAACTTTAATAATCATTGTTTAATTTAAACAATGAAATTTCTATTGAATAAAAAATCACACAAATCAAATTTTTTAAAAATTATCTCTAAATTATTATAATAAATGCTTTTAACTACATCAGTGTTATTCATTTGGATCAAATCACTCTATAACACATTCACTATAATTCTATATTTAGTGGATAGAGGATTGACGTTATTATATAATATTTTATTTCTAATATTTTTATATTACATAAAGAATATATTAACTTTTTAGTAAAAATAAAGAATATATTTCATAAAAATTGATAAATTTCAAAATTTTATTTTTAAAATAATGAATATTAAATGACCATCAACTTGTAAGCATAAAAATTTGAACTAAATTAAGTTTAGTTATAAATGATACATTATTCGAGTAAAAAAACAATGAAATTCTATAAAACTTTCTAAAATAATTTTTATTGTTATAATATATATTAGTGAAAATATTAGTAAATTCATAATATTATCTGTGAGTATAACAGTGATGTCTTGCTCACCAAGTTACTTTAGTCCAGCTGTGAATTCCATCCTGTTTTTATCCAAAAATTTAAAGAATTCTCCTGTATAAGGTCCATTTAAAAAACATTGCCATTAATATTTTAAATTCATATTTTTTTAATTTATATTATATTTTATGATGGAATTTAAGATATTTTCCATAAAAAATTATTTGATAATAAATTTTAAATTAAAATTAATAAAAATGAGAAAGTAATAAAAAATTTTAAATTTATTGTTTTTATTTTATAAATCAACTATCTATTCTTAATTTATTTAAACTGCGAGTCATAATAAATAGTATTGACAGTACTTATCTTTCCCTAAATTATAAATAATACATTAATTTCCTTGATTTAATTTTATTTTCCAATTCCGATAATTAAATTCTTAAATTTAGCGTTTATAAAATATTAATTTTATTTATGCTTTTAATATAATAGAAGTCTTAGAAAAAAATGAGAATGTGCCATTTTAAATATTAAATTTATATTTAGATATTATTTGCTTAAATATACGAGATAAGATCATTTTCACGACTATTAAAAAAATAATATCAGTAAATAAAATCTGTTAAAGATTTTAAAATCTATTATTTTGTATTTTTGCAATTATAAAGAAAATGATATAAATTAAAGTATTTAATTTCATTACTGAAATTTACCCTTTATTTGTGAGTTTAAAAAAGGTAAAGCTTAATAATAGAGAAACGAATTCCAGAAAGTATTTTTGCCTAAAAATCCTTCTCTATTTCTAGAATAAAATCATTAATGCGCTGAACAAAAAAGGTTTTCTAAGAATAATTTCTTGTAATTTGATATAATTAATGTTTAGATTTTGTTTCGCAGATATTGTAACTTAATCCCCATTAGGATCAAAGAAATCAGGCAGATATAGTGTAGCCTAACCTCCAGCTCTTATAGTAAACCCTTAGAGCTTCGTGTAAAACATGGGAGCCAGGTTAAAACTCTTAGTGCTAGAACTACTTCCAGAACTACTATTCGTAGTACTGTTGGTTGTTTGATTAGTTGTGCTATTCGTAGTTGTTCCATTTGTAGTTTAATTCGTTGAACCAGATGTACTATTAGTTGTAGTATCATTGGTTGAAGTAGAGCCGTTTGTTGTACTATTTGTCGTAGTATTCGTAGTAGGATCAGTTGTGGTATTGGTCGAAGTTGTGTCATTGGTTGTGGTATTTGTCGTAGTATTTGTAGTAGGATCAGTTGTGGTGTTCGTTGTAGTATTAGTTGTCGTATTTGTTGTGGTATTAGTTGTGGTGTTCGTTGTAGTATTAGTTGTCGTATTTGTAGTAGTTGTATTTAGACCAGGTAAGCTTCTGCCATCATATGCATACTCAACTATAAAGGTAGTCTCATTTGAGAGGCCATCTTAAATTCTGCATTTATACTTCAAGTTATATATACCCACAGCATTGATGTCGTTGCTTAAGGCAATTAAATCTTAGAAAATAATACTTAAATAATAATCTTACACTTTACCTTTATTAATTGGTTTTATCAATATAATACTTCCAAAACAATTAGTCAAAATCTTTTTGGATATATAAATGTTTGATATAATATATATAATTAAATAGCTTTTGAACACACATTAAATACTTTATTTATATAAATTAATTCTTATTTTATTACTTTTTAAATATATGCTTATTTTCATTGATTTAAATTTAAATGATTATATATTCTTCTAGTTAATGTTTTTAGAAAATGAACAAAATATGTTATATTGTAGTAATTATAATAAAATTAGTCAAAATTATAATGTATGATAATTATTTAAAAAGTTTTTTGGAATTAATGTAGAGAGTATTTACGCTTTCTATAAAAGTAAATTTACTGTTAAGACTGCTTCCATCAGTGGTTTAAATTACAAATTATATAACATTTTGATTAATAATTATTTGGAATTAAATTATTTATTTTTTTATTTTTTAAATGTAAAGAGTGTATTCCGTATCTGTACACACTGTTTAGTTATAGGTGCAATTTTTTAAATAAAACAAAATATAGGTTTTTAATTTTTTCTTAATGTTATTAATAAATAATTATTCAATTGTCAAAAGGGATTACTTGAACATTATCCCCTAAATATTAAATGATATGAGTTGGTAGAGTAGTTGGCAAAAATAGCTTTCTTGATGTCATCTCAATCGGCTAGTCCATTTTAGTAGTTAAAACTGCAATAGTAAATAAAAGAATATTTTGAGATTATTAATAATTAATATAGCAGTTGTTTTTTAAAAACATTTTATTTAATTTAAAGAGCTATGCAGATAAAGATACCTAATTATAGGTTTTATAAGATATCAACTTAATGATAATATCAAGCAAATTTAATTGAGACTTAATTATAAATTATTTCCAAAAAATATGTAGCTTCACGATTAATAAAACAGTATTTTTTGTCGATTAAGTCTCTATAAATATCTTATTTAAATGAAATATTTATTTTAATTTAAAATCTATATAATATATATTAAATATTTATTTTTAGAATGGGTTTTAATGAAGACGATAAGTATTAAAAAAGTAAAAAATAATTTATAAAAATTAAAATTGATTAAATTACTATTTATTTTAGTATAATTTTATAATAGTAGGGTTCAGATGTGTTTGTAGTAGTTACTATAACCTAATATATATTTAAAATATAAAAAATTTATCATTGAAGTAAAATTTGCAAAAAATATTTCCTTAAAAATAATTTTTAAGAAAAAGCATAAATATCAAATAAAATTATTATTTATTTTAAATCTTCTATTATCATAAATATATTTTTCTATTTTAATTAAGTATTAAAAATCTAAATAATTAACTAGAAAATTAAGTGTAATTTTTTTCATTTTTTATAAAACTTCAATAAATATTATTAATGCAAATTTATTTAGGATTAAGTAGTTTGGAAAGTTATTAGGATTAAAACATATAAATCTTGAAATTATTGTTTTTTCTCAAATAATGGGATATTTAAATTTCTTGTATAAAAAAGTATTCCAATTTTTTATAGAATTTTAATAAGTTTTATTTCAATTAAAACAAGCATGTTACTAATTTTATTTAAAAAATAGAGTACTCGAGTTTATGACGAATTAAAGATTGCTCTGAATATTCAAAGACATAAAATATAAATAAGAATGAACTTTCATAGATAAGATATTTAGTTAAATAAAATCTCAGTATGAGCTAATATCCAAAAAATATATTTTCTTGATACAATAATCTATACTCCTGAACAAAGTATGATATTTGAAACTTAAAATTGTAGATCAATATGTTTTTTACAAATTTATAAGTATTTTATATTATTTGAATTTTAATATATAAAATACTATAATTTTTGAGTCTTTGCTCTTTAAAAATAAAATATTTGACTTAATCATTAATTTTTTTATAATAAATATAAGATTTGAAAAACTATATATTTGTAAATTTCAGTTTTTGGATATTCGATAACATGAGTATTCGATTTCTTTATATATATAGATTCATCTAATACTGCGACAGGTCTGGTACCCGGAGTCCCCATCTGAAAATAATAAGGTTGTGGTATATATTAAAATTTAAATCAAAAATATTATAATTTATAAATAAATAACTAAGAGTAGATGTTATTTAATAATATTTTATGCAAATTGCAAATTCCAAATTGTTTAAACTAATTAATAAATGAAATTACATTATATGTTAAAATGCCTTAAAAATAATTTGGAACATTATAAATAAGATTTTATAAAATTTAAATTAAAATAACACTCATTGAAAAGGTTTTTAAATTTATTAAATTAAAGCATAAATTCCGTAATATTTAATAAATTTACTTCTAATGTACAATTAAAAGTATAATATTTTTGTAATTTAAAATAAGAATAATCTATAAGAATTAAATGGTAAAATCATTTTAACTTATAACAATAAGTTAATCTAATATTTAAAAAAATTTAATTTTTTTTAAATATTGAAGTTATTTAAAAAATTTAAATTTACTATCAATTTTATATATTTTGTACAGTAATATAAACCTTAAAAAAGAAATAAATAGTTTTAAATCAATGCATTTTTTAAGAAAATTTAATCGAAAATATTTATCTAAATGTTGACTTTTTAAAGATTAAAAATAAGAATTATTTATTGGACATATATTTATCTTATCTTATTTCATATTTTTTAAGGCTTTATTCTTTTAAAATATTATTTTAATCTTATAAAGTTTATTTAAAGAATATAGGTTTATGAATGAGTACTCCAATATCTTAAACAATGGGATATGCGGGGTTAGTACTTGTAAATATATATCCAGATAACAACCCTGTAGTCAAAGTAATAAATCTAAAGTATTATGTAAATCAAATTAAATATACATAAGTAAATTCTACAAAACTAAAATATTCAATAAAAATTGATTAAAATTCTTTAAAAATAATCATATAATAAAAGAGGAGTTTTAATTAGGGAAATTTTTTAAATATAAATTACTTTAAAATATTTTACGATTGTAATAGGTAAAAGTAATTTGTATGCCAAGTTAGGCGCCATAAAACATCTAAAATTTAAGGTATTATATATTTCCATAGATTTTATGAAAATAAGTTTTTAAATACGAAATAAAAATAAAAATTTTATTTTCATATTATATTTATAATTGAGTCATTATTGTATTTATTCTTATCAAAATCATTTTATTAAAATATTTGTATTTAGTTATATATTCAATAAAATATGATCTGCTATTACTTAAATTTTACTTTTGATTGATTGTTACTCTTTATGCAAAATTTTTTTTAAATGTTTAAGAAAAATATATCCATTTTTCTTTAATAAGCTTTTAATCAAGAGAACTCTTCTATACAAATAATATAAATTATAGTAAATGAAAAAATAAAAATGAATTTTATATATTATTTTAAATATGTTACATAGGTATTTTGAATTAAAAACTTTTGATTATTTATATATAGCATTTCTTTCATTTCTAAGCCATTTATATTAGAAAATATTGAAAATTAAAAATTGATTTTAGTAAAAATTATTATTGATACGAAATTAGCCAATATTTTTTAGTTATTGATTTTTTCCTTTACTTTTAAATTATTAAATACCCAAAAATGTTTTTTATACAATTCCTGTTTAATTAAAATTAATAACTGTAATGGCTGACAATCAAATATATATTAAAATACAAAAATC
Source organism: Oxytricha trifallax (assembly GCA_000711775.1). NCBI lineage: Eukaryota > Ciliophora > Spirotrichea > Sporadotrichida > Oxytrichidae > Oxytricha > Oxytricha trifallax. Next base: position 88,659 of record ARYC01017701.1, read on the forward strand.
AAAAATAAGTATATCGTTATATAAAATATATCTCTTCTAAAAAATATTTATTCATTTTAAACCACTAAAATTTTGTAAATATATTTATGAATATGCAAAAGTTATACAAAGTAGAATAAAAATACATTATATTTGAAAATTTAAAAAAAAATTTAGTTTTTTTAAATTTTGAGGATTTTAAAAATTTTAGCATTTTTAACAATACATGTTTCGTTGTAAAAATAAAACTTACTTAGCTATGTATCTCAGAAATTATTAATTAAAGTATTTGATATTTGGATATTATTGAATAAAATTATTAAAATACACAGTCAAAATTTAGTGATAAAATATAATTGAAAAAACTCAATTGCAACTAATTTAATAAATTTAAGAATATTAGCTGAATCTCATTTTTTATTGTAAATTAATTTTATATTATTTTTACAAATTATTAAATAATATTATGAATTTTTAAAATGAAGATCCTTCAAAAATTCCGATTGCAACTTATTAAGCAGCAATATCAATAATAATTATTATATCATTTTCAAATATATATTTATTTCTTTAAAATATAATTATAGAATAAAAAACAATGAGAACTATAATAACTTTTTATTTTATAAATGAGTTAGAAATTATCAACAAAAAATTCCTTTTTCATTTTAAATGGGAAAAGATGAAATATATTATAAGTAAAAATTAAGCATAATATCAAAATTTATTTATTTTTAGTTCAATAAAAAGGAAGTATAAGAATATTTATTTATCAACTTATTAATAAATCTGCTTTTAACTTTTATCAAAGCCCAAAAAATTTTGAATATTTTTAATTTAAAAGTATTATCTAAGAAACTACTATATAAAAAAAAATATATTGTTTACTTTATAGATTTTATATTAATTTTAAATAATATTTTTTATTGTTCTCTTAAATTTTGTGTATTTATCAACTAAGATAAAAAAAACTATATCTTTCTTTAAATTATTGAAAATATAATTTAGAATTATAAATGTATATATTATTTTTAAGATTTTTCAAATTTAAGAAAATCAATTTTTACTCCAGATGAGTACGATGATACTGAAACCTTTAATATTATATTAATATTTGATTAATTAAATTTTTTAATTTATTGTTTAATTTTTAATTCATTAAATGTTAAATTAGCTAGAAACTGTTTATAGATCTATCTTTTGATATCATTAATATAAATTTATATAATCTCAATAGATTAGTTATTCTAAATTAAAATATAATGTATTCAATTAGAAATTTAAAAAAAAGCTTGTAGTTTAAAATATAATTTTCTTTATTGCATTATTATGTTTATATTTGTTTATTATTAAACTATTTCCCCATTAATATCTTGAACTAAATCCAATTATTTGTATAAAAAATTATATATTATTATAATTACAAATGAATAATTTTAGATTTTAACTGTGGAAGATGGAGTTGTGATCTTAAAGCTCTTAATTGTGGAAAATGTGGACTATGTCAAATGAGTATTTAATTCTTAGAGTATTGTAACATATTGCAAATATAATATATCAAATTTCAAAATTAAAATTAAAATTATATAATTAAACGAAAAAATTTAATAGTAGCTATTTTAATATATTATCATAAATACTTTTATGAGTAAATTTACATATTATTTATAATTTAGTGGTACAGCTAACTTAGTTATCGGTTGTGATTTCTCGCTATTATGGCATGATACCTAGTGTTGGCCAAGCTAGGATGGTCCTCGTAGTCTGCGAATTCATTAATATTTAGTATTTAATTAAAAAATAATATATTTTAATTAAATATAAATTAAAATATAATTAAATTATAAATTGAAAGTACCCTGTGAATGTGTCACTTATCGTGTAAGATGTGTATATCTTATCATCTAGTAAGTTAAATCTCATCACTAAAAAATCTAAAAATTTAAATTAAAAAATATATATTATAATTTATTAACTACATTATCAATAAAAATATTTAAAAACCACTCCTGACATAGTTATTGGGTGTAAGCAATTGCAGTTTTAATTTCATATAATTTATTTTTAAATTAATAAAATTTCTAAATTATATGAATGAGAATTTAAAAAAGAAATTTAATTCATGATTACAATTATCTTAAAAAAAGAGAAAAAAAGAACTATATTATTATTTATAATGGTTAGAACTAATTTTAAGTTTTCTTTATAAGAATTAAAATGATCTATGACATAATTCAATTTAAAAATAATAAAAAGCACATAGGAATTTGTTTATACTCATTATCTATGAGAATTATCATATACCCCTATAGTCTATTTACTATTGTTAATAAATATTTAATTGCAACCTCTATTTTTTAATTTTAGCAATTAATTACATTTTAAATTTAAAACAATTAATCAATTAAATATCCATTAATTTTTAATTCAAACAAATTTAACTTAAATATATGAATTATAGATTAATTTTAAATTGAATATATTTTAAATCATTCTTTAAAATTACAAAATCTTTTCCGCTTATATTATTGTAGGAATACATTTGAAATTGGGAAATTATAATTAAATAAATCAAAATTAATTCAAATTAGTGGCAGTTAAAGTTGTCCAATTTAAACGATCTTGGGCTCTTTCGATAGAGAATTCAAAATTAGCTGGACTTTGTAATTGGCGGTACTATTTTATTGCATTCCTGGAGCGAGATAACTTCGCTTTAATTGAACACATTTTAATTCAATATTTTATACCCTCAAATTAAAGCGAAGTTATCTCGCTCCAGGGATGCAATAAAATAGTAACACCAATTACAAAGTCCAGCTAATTTTGAATTTTCTATCGAAAGAGCCCAAGATCGTTTAAATTGGACAACTTTAACTGCCACTAATTTGAATTAATTTTGATTTATTTAATTATAATTTCCCAATTTCAAATGTATTCCTACAATAATAAGTTAAATTGCTATATAAACTAAGATATTTATAATTATAGTGTCTTTATTTTATAGCAAATTATTATATATCTAAACTTAAACCAAATAATTAATTAAATTTAAATATAATAAAAAAATATATCTTAATTTTATAAATCACTCTATAAATATTTACTCTTTATAGCAATTATATTAATAATATACCATTTATATCATAGTTCAGCAAATAATTATTCCTATTTAAATTATGCCAATGATCTTTAAAATAATTGACCATAAATTTGATTTTTTATCGTATTTAAATATCTTAACAATTATAATATAATATCGATGTCAGAATGAAGCAAATACAAACTTTGACCAATAGGATGTTTTAATTAATTATTTTTAAGAGAGACATTATGCTTTATTTTCAGAATTTATTTGCATAATTTAACTATTTTAATCATAAAATTTGGGGGGGAAGTTTCCTGCACCAAAACGGTAGTTTCTTGCCCCCTTCGGAAGTTTGCTGCCCCATACATAAAAATTGTAATTTTTATAAATTTCGAAAAATCTTTATCATCAATTTTGACGTATTATTTATAATCTAGCATCCTATATAATTTCTACCTTGATACCTCATTTAAATTTTAATATATATCACATTAATTGTTAATATAAGACAAGTAGTTTAGCATTGTTTTAATTTATTATTTGACAAAGAATAATAATAAACCTTGACAAAAATATATTATGAAAAGTATTCTAGTATATGATAATTGAAATTTATATTGTATGTTTCTATTGTATTATTGCCAAAAAATATAATATTTAATGTTAGGGGCGGGAAACGTTTTGGGGCAGGAAACTCCCCACCCTAAAATTTAATTAATAATGTAAAAATAAGGGGAAAATATTTTTGTTCGAGGGCATCACTTGCTAAGTTAACTTTATCAAATAAATTTTTGTCAAAAATTTTAATTTATAGAACTAAGAAATATAGAACCAATTCTTTTATATATATTTTACCGAACAATATTTGAATTTAATTTTCTTAAGACAATATATTTAATTTTGTGTAATTACTAATTTCGATTTATAATATTTACCATAAAAATAGTTTAGAAGTGAAGGTTTTGATATGATTTTTATATAATATCTAATAAAATATAGAGTAACTAAAATTTACAGGGAACTTTATTTTATAAGGCATATTTATTGAAATTTAATTATTTCTTGAATGATGCATGATATAAATGTCTATCTATTATATTATATGCTAGGCTAGATAGAAATGTTAAGTTTTTATATCTAATTTAAATAAATTTAGCACTTTAAAAATATTTACAGGATAAAAATATAATAATTTTTATATTAAATCATTTAAAATATATACATTAATTTCTAGTCTTATAACGAATATTTAATTAATAAAGGTAATAAAAAAATAAACACTAATTTTTTTAAAAATATTTTGATGTATAGCTCTTGTCGTAAACCCGAATCAAAGCCCCAAAACCCCTTAATGAGGTTTATAAGTGCTTTGATTTGAAGGGAATTCTTTAGGGGTTGGGGTTATTAATTAAATGCGAGACAAAAATAACAAGCTTTTGGAGTCTATTTATGATGAATAGTATTTTGATTTAGTGTTTAAACTGCGATATGGATGTGATATATATAGTGAATAAGTCAAACCAGTATTCAATTATAAGTCAATTGTACTGCTCTTAAAACGAAGTCCATTAACTGTTCGCTATCACTGCTTGAAAGCTTTGTAATTGAAGAAAAAATACCTGATTTCTATGCCCTAAAATAAGTCAAAGCTCTAAATGAAGCATATTGACTATCTTATCAATGTAAAAAAACTTTAAAGTATTGGGCTCACTTCTCTCTAGACCAACGACAGGTCCCTGAGTTAAAGATTTCTGCATAATCTATTGTAAACATTTATAAACGAAATGATATCTCTTACAAAGGTCTGAATCGTATCAAGAAAGTGATTGATTTCCCTCTGCAACAACAATTTAAATTATATTTATGATTAAGTGCAGAGAGCTTAATAGAATAATATTAAGTTTATACATGCTGACGAGGCTGTGTTTACCTTCAAAACTATCATCTAGAAGTCTTGGTATAAGAAATATAGTTATATAGAAGTAAATGACTAGTAAGTCAAAGTACAAACAATGGCAATTCTTGGAGGTATTAGCGAGGATGATGGTTTGGAAACTTATGTTATTCATCCTCGCTCAATTAAGACAGAGCAATATATCAAGTTCTTAGAACAGCTGAGAGAGAATTACCCTGAATAAGAGATTATACTGTTTGCTGATAGTCTTTCTGTTCATAATACAATAGAAACCAGGAAAAGTTATGAACAATTAAGAATAACACCAGTGTTAAACGTGCCTTACAGTCCATAGTTTAATGTAATTGAGCTCTAATGGGTTTTATTTAAAGGTCATTACAAGAAACTGCAACCATACCACTTGATGCATAACCTACCTATCAATACAGTAGAATTTATTGAAAGTTCAGCGAAGAGAGTATATAATTAGTTAGCTTAAAAGTGTTCTAAAGAAGGGAGAGTGAATGTATACAAATAAGTTTTAAAGCTAAGTTAATGAATACATAAATCACATTAAAAATTCTTTCGTAGGAGCTGGCTTCTCTTTCTTTTTTCCTCTTGTTACTTCCCTCCTCCTAGGTTTCTTCTCTTTCTGCCAGCTCCAGAATTTATGTTCATTGACTCTGGAAGCTAAATATTTCAATAAAGTCACTTGCTAATTCATACTTTGTCTGCGACTTTCGTTCTCTGTGAAGCTTACTCTATTCCTTCATCAAGAAGATGCCATTACCAGATTTTTCTAAAGAGTAAAGCTATAAATCTTACTTGAAATATAAGGGTGCTTCTGCAGTTATGATAGCCAGCTCTCACTATTCTTGATCCCTTGTTTGTCTTTATCTTCTGAAGAGATAATGTCCCTTTTCTTATGAGATTCTTGAATAATTTCTTTCAAGTAATCACCTTTAATTGTTTCAAGTATGCCAAAGAAATAGTTTATTTGACATCTGCTTCTTACCAAGCAGATACTGTGAAACCTCTGGGTCATTCATTGCATCATCATATATAAGTTAGTCACTGAGATTTCTGGATATTTTGGAATCTCTGCAAACTTTACATCTTAAGTTTTCAATGCTTTCTTCTCTTCGCAGAGTATCTCTCTTAGAAATGAAATTTTAGTACCTTCCATCGTTGGCAGGAACAAACCAACTACATAATCAAGATTAGTTGCTCTAAGTTCCTTACCTTGTAGCACCAGGTATCGGGTGTAAATCCTCATTGCTTCTAAATCTTTGAAACAATTCTTGTGCTTGCACTCATTTCATTGCATCATTCATTGACTCCATCTTGTTTACAGATCTAGGTAATGATATTCAAATTTTAGATTATTGATTTCAATTATATACCTCTGTAAGACTTACTATTAAATATGGGCATCCTATAGGGAGGTCAACCTCTAAGAAGAATATGGAGAAGGTCTTGAGAAATGGTTTTCAAACTTTAAAGATTGATATCAATTTCTACTGTTATAGTTCCATATTTTTAAATTTAAATTGGTACGTTCTTAATTAGGAGCTTTTTGAATGATAGTACTTAATTAGGAGCACCCTAATTTTAATCATAAATACCTCCTAAAGCAGTACGTAATTAATTAGGTGCACCTCCTCAATTTGTACATGCTATAATAAACTTATTATTGAAATTTAAAATGTTAATTTATTCACCCAGATTAAGAGCTGGATCGTTCCTTAGCGCTCATATTTCTTAAAAAACTTCCCTTGAACCTTTTAGGGTTGCAAAGCTATCAAATAACCTCTCAATAAAAGAGCCATTTTTATAATTTTAAATTCAAATTTAAATATGAGTGCTCACATTATAAGAAAAACAACAGCACTTCCATCTAACTTAATGAGACTTACTTTTGGCAGCAAAAAAAATTGTGATAGCTGTGAGATGAACTCTCATAAGGAACTACCGGAGTTATCACTTGAAGTCTCTGTTACAAAATAGAAATTATTAATAGAAAATAAATGGCAAACAAGTGTGTGGGAGACAGAGAGGAGGAGAAAGTTAGAAATGAAAATTCAATGTAATCAGAGGAAGTTGAAGTATATTTTTGTGAGAAGTGTGAAAGAGACTTCACTCATAAATCTCGCTGGTACAGGCATATGTAGGTCCATAAGGAAGCTAAGCCTACTGTATGCTTAAAGCATGACAAAGTTGATGAAAAGTATGATTGCTTTGAGTGCCAAAAGCAGTACTCTCATACAAGAGATTTAAAGAAGCATCTATTAAAAACCCACAAGTAAGAAATAAAAGTTAAAGAGCAAGACACGCGACTGAAGTTGCTCAACAAAATAAAAGCAAGGGAGCCTCTTTAAGTTGATGAGCTTTAACAAGCAAGTGAATCCAGAATATTTGAGGATAGCAAGCATCTCTTAGCATCAGAAGTCACTAAAATCATGATTAAAATATAATACAAGAAAATTTCAGTACTTGCATAAATTTATTTAGATACTTCTCTTTAAAACTACCTAATTCTAGAGGATTTTTATGACAAGAAAGTTATTCAGGATCATCAGTATGCTTACAAAGTATATCCTATCAACTATCTCCTTTGTGATGATAAGTATTAAATGGAGTTTACTATTGCTGACACAGAATCTTCTAGGAATTTTGATCTCTACATCAAAGTACAGTATTGCCAAAATAGTGGCAGTTAGATATTTTCTGGTCATATTTTACAAAACTTTTGGGGTTTAGGTTTAGGGCGGTAATAGTTGTTGATGTAGTAGTAGTAGGTGTTGAAGTTAAAAAAAATATAGAAAAATTCTAGACCATTCATGATCAATAAAGTTGACTTTAAATCCCTGATGTCTAAAATTCGTAATTTTTCAGATAACTTACTCCATATTTAGAGTAATATAAACCAATTTCTAATTAATAATTAATATTCAAATCTAATATTGGAATAATGAGTATTAAATTCTCACTCAGGCTAAGTTTAAAGAGTGCAAATACTTAATAAAGCTAGATACTGATCTCCTTGTCAAAGATCATGTAGCTTTCAGACTCCCACTATATGAATTGACCCTCAGAGATTTCATAACTGATTAAAGAAATCATTGATAGCTTGCATGAATAGGAACCTGAACTATACAGGGAATCAAAGAGCTTCATAAGTTAGGCTTAGTTCACAGGGATCTCAAGCCTGAGAATATAATGTTGAACTTTTCACCTGTAAGAGTATCAATAATTTATTTCAAAAGAGCTTTAAGAGTGGAAATATCAAGACTTGGAAGTGTTATGGGAACTCACAGCTATCATCCAGAAAGAGAAGACTAGAGAGATGGAGACTTTCAATGGGATGTGAGAGCTATGTCAGCAATAATAATAGAGTGCGATCTATCTCGCAATGATTACTACTCTTCAAGGTGCAAAAAGATTTAAAACAAAGAATAAAGCTATTTATTGTCAAAACGAGAGTATCTCAATCAATAAAACAAATGGCAGATTAAAAATCAATAATAATAAAACTAATTTCAAGATCAGACGTATCCATAGAGCAGATAGAGTTGTGGTTGAGTAAGTTAATCTTCAGACATATCCCTCATGATCCAAAAGTTCATTTTGAGTGATTGAATTAAATACATTTACTATAAATTTTACATTAAAACCTATTAATAACCCCAACCCCTAACAAATTCCCTACAAATCAAAGCAATTATAAACCTCATTAAGGGGTTTTGGGGTTTAGAATGTGTCTAACTTTATATTGTTAATATAAATTTGATTTGAAACATTTAAATTAAAATATTTTTTTAATTTTTTTGTTAATTATTAAAATGTGAAAATAGCTAGTCCTTACTTATATTAATAAATATTGAAGTGAATAATAAAAATTTAATTAATCATAGGATTTTTAGAGTACTATTTTTAATCTTTTTTTTGTGAATTTATGTTTTAAAAATGCCCCCCTCAATTTGTTATTTATACTAATATTTGCTATTTTGTAATTCTATTCAATTATTTCGTATTTTTTTTTCCTAGTTCCCTTATAGTTGCAATAGTAATCATTTTATACTAAATAGTGCTTGTTGTCAAATTCAACTTAGCCACTGATGCAAAACCATTGTAGGACTATATCATGTAGGCTTCTTCCAAACTCTTTAGATATAGTATTCTTAAAATAATAAATAGTTGCTATGGCTTTAATAAATTATATTTCAAATCAAAGTAAAAAAAATAGGTTTTGGATCTAAGAATTAGTTTAAAGACATTAAACTTTTTTCTAAATTAAATATTTAAATTATTGTTAATTTTTAATTTTAAAAAAAGTTAGTGTAATATTTATTAACTATTTTTTTTATAAAATATTTAAATTTAATTAATAATTTGCTTTCATACTTTTAACTAACATTTAAATAATATCAGGATAGGAACATTATTAGCTTTTACAGAATATTTTGCGTATAAAGCTCCCGTGTTTGCATTTAAAGTATGAAATATTATAATTTAAAAAAAATTACTAATTACTATGATATTCGGAAAATAATTCAACAAATTATTGTTATTAATAATAAAAATTATAATTAAAATATTTTAGGGTTTATTCAAGATAATGAAGTCAATTATTTATATATTATTATTTGTGCAAGAACTTATTGAATAAAAATTATAAAAGTGAATTTTTATTAAAAATTTTACTGTTAATTATATATTATAATAATTAATTTAATTTAAGTCGAACATGCTATTTTGTATCAAGCTAACATAATTTTTACTAAGGTTATAACAATAATCTATATATATATATATATATATATATATTATAATTTTTTTATTTTAGTGTTTATAAATCAAAGTATTATAATACTAATATATATATATATATATTAATCCTTTTTAAATTTACCCCTAAAATTTTTATCATGGGATAACGATGTAGCCTTATTTTTTTATCAATATATAGTTTTTCCAAATAAATAATAGATTACTAAATAACTAATTAAAGTTAATAATTTATTTAACTACAGTAGCCATGTTATTGTTTAAATAAAAAAAGAATTAATTCAAGTTTATTTTTAAATAATTTTTTTTATAAAAGTATCGCTTCAAATAATAATTAGAGTAATTCAGTTAAGTAAATACAGTAGTTAAATATTTAAATTAAATTAAATTAATAAAAATAATGTTCTATCTGTAATGAATTCTTATAAGAGGATAATTTTTTTATAATCAATTTGATAAATAAATTTACTGATTAGTTAAGACAGCTATTTAATATTCATAAACTATCTTTTTCTATTTAATATTTAGCAGTAAAAATAAATTACATGCGTTGATTATGCTCTATAAATGAAAAATAATAAAAATGGGTTGGACACTTCAAAATAAGGAAATAAAAACGAGTTAAAAACATCATTTAGATATTTTTCAAAGCATTCTTAATGGCAGTTGATATTATTGTTTTATTTTTTAATGCTAAAATATCAAGATTAATATAACTTAGTTTCAAGATCAAATACTTTTCAAAGAAAGTGAATGGTAATTAATCGGGATTTAAAAAAATATATATAAATTGTTTAGGGCTAATATGTCACATTTTTAGATGTAAAATTAACAATAAATAAATCATAAAACCCCAAGAGTAATTTTTTAAGATAAAGTAAATTATAAAAAGTCATAAATAAATTAAAAACTTAAATTAAATAAATAAAAGAAAATGGGTTTTAGAGAGAGGTCTCTCAACAAGAATATCAGCTTCGTCCATGTAATGAGTTGTTAAAATAATCTTTAATTTTTCTGCTTCCTCCTCTGTTTTAATCTATATCTATTATTTTATTGGTATTTTTTTGTTTATCATTTTTCCATTAACCTTCGTAAATATCTCCATCTTTTTTCTAAAAGTTGCAAATTTCTTGAACAATTCCTTTTTTATCTAGAGCTATTGCCTTAGCGATTATCTCTTAATTTTTAAACTTTTCCTCTAAAATTTTAAAGAAACTCGCGCTTGAATACATTAGCATGGAATATCTGAATTGAACCCAATTTACTGATACTTATAAGAAAGATTAGATATTAGAAAATTAAAAATATTCGCATGTTTGAATGGTAATACACGCGAGAAGAAACAATTTAAATAGAGTTCGAATCTCTAAGAGGAAATTCTTTTTTAAATTGATAGCAATTTTGTAATATAATTAATAATAGTATTTTTTTCTATTTAAAAGTTACAATCTCCCCTATTGCATCAAAATTATACTTAAGGGGTTTTAGCTAAATTTATAACTAAAAAAAGAATTTAATAGAGATTTAATTATAACTCTTAATTTGTTTAATCAGGTTAAATTTTAAACAAAAAAAAGCTATTATTTTACAGATATATTTTTTCGCAATAAATCTTTACTTATTAAAGTCAAATGTGTCTATCTTGTCATATGCTTTGAGGAATAAAATGCTTCCATAAATATCAGTCCTGACTATAAATGCTAATGAAGAGATATTCCAGTAGTTTGAGTAGATATTTGTTGAAAAATTAGCTTCAGGAAAGAGATCGGTAGATATCGTTTCTTATTATTTTATTTAAAATTATGTATAGATCATGTTAATTGAATTATTTAATTTTTCAAATTCAGAAAAAAAATAATTAATAAATTATAGAAAAATTATCTGAAGGCCTAAAAAAGATATCTTAAATTTAAATGTTAATATTAATTTGATTTTCAGGGAAAAAATCTAGTCAATATAAATTATAATTTATAATTAAATTAATGTTTCGCCCATAGCTAATAACTCATTGTTATCCATATAATATCCTATATAAATACGGGTTTTTTATAAATAATCTCCAGAATGAGTGCAATTTTTTCCGCACCCAAAACTAAGCATTAGAGAATTTTATGAAAAACTTATAAATTAAATTTAAAAAAAATAGGTTTTTTTATTAATTTATTAAAGTTTTTTGGTTTTATATTATTGGGCCTTAACTATGCCATATAAGTATATGATAACTTTTACAAAATTTTTATTCCTGTAGTTTTAGGTTAAAGTTTGTATTATCTAATGATTATTTTAATAAATTATGCTATTAAAACTTTACGGAATGTCATACGAAGTGTAGATAAGCAAATGAACATTGAAACTTCAAAGTTATAAATTACTTAAATATGTAATTAATCTTCAGGAATTTTTGTCCCTAATATCAAATAAAAAGGTAAATTATAAAAAGTTAGCATTTATTCTACTTAAAAATTCTCATTTTTAAAAAAACTTATTTTCTTCTTATATAGCAATAAAATTAAACATATCATGTTTTATTTATATTTAATATTTATATTTTGGAAAAACACTGCTCAGCTTAGCCATGATAAGAAAACCTAACATATTTTGGATGGGGTGTACAATTCTGGAATTTTTTGAAATTCCAGCATCATTCTGGAATTCCAGATTGGTGAAAAAAATTCCAGAATAGTGAAAAACGTTCCAGATACAGAACTGGAATTCCAGAACTGTATCTGGAATTCCAGATTCATTGGATCTGGAATTTTCAGAAAAATTATATTTTGCTGAAAGTATAAGTGAGATGAAAATGAATAAATAATTTATTTTTTAAGTAAACCTAGTTTAACATTAAAGATATGTTTAAATAAAAATAAATTTATACATTTATAGACATAATCGATAAAGTGCAAAATTTTATAGCAAAATATAAGAAAACTATTTTTTCCATCTATTTTATGTGAATAATTAAAAACATATTCAAATATTATCAAATAAATTAACTATTTAAAATAATAATTAAGTATAATTTCATTTTTATGTTTTTGATTGCCAAATATAAGTTTTTAACAATCATGAAAATAAAGATTATGATTAAAAAAAGTATAATGAAAAAGGTTGTTAATTGAAAAGTAATAATTCAACATTATTACTTCAATTATAGCAAACTGGCTTATTCCTTGAATTATTAATTAGAGTCTTAATTTATTTTTATATTTAATGAAAATACTAATTATTTGTAGCATTAATTATTACAATTATAAAGGAATTCTCATTATAACTTAGACAATTCCTGGAAAAAATTAAAATAATTATTGTTATTTCTAAATTAAATATCTTAAACAAATAAGAGATATTTCACATGTTATTTAATATTTAAAATAGTTCATCTTACTGCTATTAGTAAAATTAAAGTAATTTGAGACATTTTTAATAAATTATTTTTTGCAATTAGAATAAAATGGCATTTGCATTTTGTTTGATACAATTATATAAAGTTTAAATTTATATGAAATTACTTTTGCATCTAAATAATTTATTAATTGGAGAAAATAGGTGTTGTTTTTTTTTAAAGATTAATAAATTTAAATATTAAGAATCACTATTTAATTTTAAATGATAGCCAAAGTCTTAACTGACATTAAATTTAATTTATCTTTAGAAATTAAAAAATTTAATTGTAATTATTTTGAAACTTATTTCTAATTAATTTTTAAATTTTTGACATAGTTTTGGTTAATTTATTTGATTATTTATTAATTAATATTTCATGGTTTATTATTGTTACAAATTCTTCAATTAAAACATTCCATTTATGATTGAATTCTATATCTCTCTACCTTTATTACAACTAAATTAACAGGAATTATAATGTGTATTTTTTATACTAGGTTTATTTATATTTATATCTTTATAAAAATTTTAATATCCAACAGTTAAACAACCCCAAAATTTAGGGTATTTTACTTATATATGTTTTATTGTAAAATTGAACCGGTAAATAATCAACATTGAGAAAAGTTTAAAAATTCTGCAGAATTAGTTATTATTGATATTAAT